>JAAAKQ030128284.1:0-13579 GCA_010016005.3 Zanna intricata | reverse complement strand
GGATTTGAACCTTAGAACTCTCAACTTCGAAATCAGCTGATTTGCGATGTCGCGTTAACCACTAGACCAACCCGGTGAGTTGGTGTAATGTATCTAGCACAATAAACCCAAACGCACAGACATACCATTACCACCACCTTCAACCACTTTTTGAACTTTGGAACAATAAAATATACGGAGAGACAACTTTTTTATTTGTACAGCACAGATATGCAGTCTATGTATATTTATATTTATGTAAAGTATAATATTACCATTCAACAATAAAAGATTGCATTCTCATTGTAAATTACAGACGTAAGACTAATGGTTACTTATGTATATTGTAATCGTATTTGTTTACTATCATCATTATTATTTTTATTATCATTCTACATATATAATATCAATTAGAATATAATTACAACTCATAGTATATGAGAAGTAATTTATAAAAAACAGTATTTGTTATTCATTACTGTAATATAGACATATGTAAATATAATTCTTCAGTTACTTATTTAAAACAATTTCTTTTTTATTATTATACAGTATTTATTATTTGATTTGTGATTACGGAATCTATTTCATTTGCTCTTCCTGGTGGTTTTTTCCGTGATATGTAATTTAATTATTATATGCCCTAAATGTATATTTCGAGTTCAAAGTAAATATATATGTTTTTAAATAAATTTTTGATTAAAATATATCTAGCAGTGTTATATGTATAAATCGAACACTATAGATCTAACAATAAACATGTGTGAAAAAAGATATCTTATATCATTAAAAATTAATCATCTCTACAAACTCAATAAAACAAAAGGTTCGAATCTCGATTATTCTTTGTTTGCTCGAATGGGAGACCCAAATTTTCTACGTTATGGATGATTCTATATAACACCAAAATTGGTAAAAGTGTGCATACAATTCCATTGTACCTTGCAAATTGTTTGACTTTTATTAAATTTATTTTTGACTGTAATAATAAAAATTAATGCATTTTAATCTAGGATCTTATTAGTTGTTATAATCCCACACCAGGCAAACAAATAATCAGAAATGATAAATTAAGTGTATTTAACGTCCATTTATTTTTATTATTATTATTTTTTTTTTTGTATTCGTTTATTTATAATCAGCTTCTACATTGAATCTATAAGTAAGTGATATGATAGACTATCATTTGACAGCCTCCTCAATGAGATCATGCTGAACGAGTACAAAAACAGTTAATATGAATAAATACTATGAATAAATCCTAGTAAATAAGAAATAATTTGATAATTTTTTATGGTGTCTGAGAATATAGTTAAATATCTTCACACCATTTATCAAGTCGGTCACGTAAGTAGAACAGCAATAAATGAAACATTAACTTTAAATAAAAGAACCATAAATGAAACGTTAACTTTAAGATAACTAAATATATATATAATAAACGTAATCTATAAATTTGAATAAGGAGAATAAAACAAAAATAATTATATGAAATCCAACGACCAGATCATCATCCGGATCAAGCACATGAAGTCTTTTCAGCCTCTACATCCTCACTGTTGTCAAGTAAATTTAAAGCTCGATGATTAACATGCTTTTCGAACTTGGACACGTATCTCGAAACTAAGCTTTTAACTTCTCGAATATATGGAATGTCTATGTAATCGTAGATCTCAATATTTCTCTTGAAACCGGCGCGGGACCATTGAATAAACTACCAGATTGCTGTTACTGGTTGTGCTCCAATTCCCTAACTCCATACCGGCTTCAAGAAAGTCTTGTAAAACAGAACCTTTTTGGATAAAGAAAGTTCAGAACCCTTACGCAGAATCCAGTACATCCTTTAAAACTTAATATCAAGAAGTTTCCTTTTTGCCCTTACATGATCTCTCCGAGTTGCAAGGTAATCAAAGTAAACGTCCAAATACTTTACCTTACTGACATGAGTAAGACACCGTTTAAATGAACTTCAGAACAATCTTTTTACATAGTGAACGTTACGTGGCTAAAATTTGTCGGTTTTACCTTTATTCTCAATTTACGAAGCCAAACGTTGATGGTATCCAATGTAGATCGTAATTTCTCTGAGGATATATTAAAGCTACCATCAAGATTGCCGTCTCATCTGCATTTGACGCAACTGTAACATTGTTTGGATTAAGTAGGTCAATATTGCAGATCAAGAATAAAACCGGTCCCAGAATTGAATCCTGTGGAACTGTCCATTTAATTGTTGTGAAAAATTTAACTCTTTACATCGTATCTAAGAGACCTAAATGCCGGCCTCCGTAGCCGAGTGGTAGCGTCTCGTTTTTTTATCCGGAGGTCCCGGGTTCGAATCCCGGTCAGGCATGGCATTTTTCACACAAGCTACAATTCGTTCATCTCATCCTCTGAAGATATAACCTAACGGTGATTCCAGAGGTGAAACAAAGAAAAAAAAAGAGACCTAAAGTAAATAATATTAACAATGTCGTTAAAATTTTGTAAAGTAAAAAGGAAATTGCGTGTATATCTTAGTAATTATTAATGAAAAAGAAATAACTTAATTACATATATACATTATGAGCATGTTGTAGTACAAAGTTTTTTTGTAAAATTATTATAACTCCCCATATATCTTAAGTCCACAAAATAAATATATAAGTAACTAAAATGATAAACATTGTTAAATTTTTATGTTAATAATACTTAATAATAATATCTGGTTAATAATATTTCATTTTTATGTTAATAATATTAAAATAGTTCAGTCTTTGTTGTGTAAACTCAACTCCTTTTGGCGGAGAATTATGGACCGACTAGAAGCAGTAAGATTGTATCTTTTTTTGTATTAATATTTTTACAAAGAAATGAATTTTTGTTTGGCAATTTGCATTGACAAAGTTTAGTTTTACGATTAATGTAATTACTTATTTTGTCTGGAATATAATATATTTACAAATAAAGTAGAAATTAGCAATAGAAGCAAATAAATTTTTTTAGTGTTTTTTGGAAGTGCAATGGACAGTATATAAGCAAGGCGAGAGACGACAGACGATCTGAGAGAACAGACGATTGGCTCGGTTTGTATCGTAGTTAGTTCCGATCGGTAACACTGCCGTTGTAACTGCGTGGAACTTCAAATTGTTGTGTATAAATTTTGTTAAGTGTAATTAGAGTTTGTTTTTGGTTAACTAAATTATTGTGAGGAAATCTGATATCGTGTTAGTTATTCACGAATCATTCTCTCACTACATGTATAATTTAATGTTCCTGTACTGTGTTAAGTAAAATGTATACGTTGTAAAGGGGATTATGAAGATGTTGTGGTTACGTTTAATAAATTCAGAAGATAATCTATTTATTTGCGGAAGGTTGGGAAGGATGGGACAGGGGGAACCCTGTTTAATCTGCTGCCACGGCACTAAGGAACGGCTGGCTGATGACATGCCTAACGGTGGTCCAGCTGCTCCTTGGGTTCTAAATAAATAAAAAGAAAATAATTTATTATTCACTACCTGTGGTATTTAAAAAAATTACATATAATGTTTAGTTTTTTTTTTTTTTTGTTTTTTTTTTAGTATCCTGGTCCAATTCTTTTCCCCACTTTACCAGGAGATTTCAAGTTCAAAAATTTTCGATTTTCAGTCATTCTTTATATCATTATTTTACATATAATTTCAGCTGTAACAAATATTACTTCCGTGTTTCTCGAAAAATATATCTCAAAATCGTCTATTCTTTTACGTTTGTGTATTACCGTATTTAAATATTCTGAGGTAAGGGAGACGGAATATATTTATAGGAATAACAAGTATTTTATAATTTGTTGCTTCAACTTATATATATATATATATATATATATTTTGTAATTTCTCAGCGGATGATTATTAATAATAATAGAATAGATAATTTAAAAATTTTCTGATAATATTATTCTCATGAAAAACTCTACAAAATTGCTTGTATGCAGTACAGTGATTAAAGAATTGAAATTTTGATTTTAAAATAACTTGAATTACAGTTTTCAAAAGGAATAAATAAAAGTAATGATTGAAGAAAAAATAAACTGATTCAGTTAGCATAGTAGGTGTATTATGATAAAGTGAAAAGGTTCAGTAAGATGATGTTAACAAGAAAAGCAAATAAGAATCGTATTGCTATAAAATAAATATGTTATTCCAGTAAAGAAGTTGTATAGCAGAAAAATTTATCTTTATCATTACACACAAAGAGAAGATATAAAAAAAAACTACAAAAAAAAGTGTAGGAGTAAACTGAAAGTATTGGTAATTGGAAGTAAGATTAAATAAACGGGAAAGAAATAGCTTATCTAAAAAAAAAAGAAGAAAAAAGAAAAAGGGCTAGTTTAAAGATGGAAGAAGGTAGAAGAAAACAAAAATGGAAATCGATAAGATATATCGTTAGAATAAAAAGATGGTTAGAGAGTCTATTCAAGCCGCGACCTATCAGTCTATATGAAGGTCAGAAATTGCGCCTGAAGACCGAATAAGATATTTAGTAATGACATTGTACCTACAGATTGATCAGATTGGATTAAAACTACAAAAAAAAAAAAATAGAATATGTTGTTGAAAAGTTCTAGTTCTACTCATAAACCTGATTTCAGACGTTTAAAAAAATAAAGAAATTTATATTTTATATAAATAATAAATATATCGATTTTTTCCGCAATTAGAAATTATTTTTTTAGCCTCTTGATAGACTTATATAATACCGTTTTCTTTATACAAATAAATAAATAAATAAAATAAAAATATATATCATTAGGCTATAAATAAAATTGCGTGTGAATGTAGTATAATTATAATCCTGCTTATATAAGTGTGTCTTATCTTCATGTGAATAGTTTTTTCTTGCTTTTGTAGCAAATATATTTTTTATTTTTTTTACTAAAAATAGTGTGTTTCATTTTCAAATATGTATTTCGTTCTTTGCCTATAATAAAGACAGTACAAATATACAAGAATAGTATATTTCATCTGTTTTGTACAAATGATCGATATTTTCTACCTGATTTATTTTTTTATTTGTTCGACACCACCGCATCGTTTTCATGATTGTCAATAAAGAAGATATATTTATGCAATGAATTCGCTTCAGTTGAATTAGCTATCTAGTGAAATACGGTCGGACCAACATCTGGAAGTTTGCCATTTCTAGATCCGCTTTTGACACCAATTTAATTAATTATTAATCTACAGTCACGCAGCCCTCCCTTCTATTCTGACTAAGTAAAATAATGTACTGCCAGAGGCACCTCAATAGCCTTTTGTCCTCGAAAATAGGATTGATGTACTTTGTTTCAACTTTTATAATGGAAAAAAATAATACAAACTCAATATTATTTTAAAATATAAATTTATCTATTTTTTGAAAGTAGGCTACTACAATTATTTTCCTTTTTTTATGAAAAAAATAAAGAGAGAGGCATCATTTTTTATTTCTTTTTATATCTTATGTTTATGTATAAATCAGTGTGTTCATGAATATATTACTTTCGGCTATATTCATCGAGTTACCTTAAATTACGAGCTGTTCTATATCACATGTTTCTACAGTTCCGGGAACTGAAATCTATAATAAAACTAAATTTATAATAATTTTCATTAAATGTGGAAAATCTGCTTTCGAGACATCAGCAATTAATTAAAAATGTTATGCCAATGTAAGCCGGTACGTACGAGTAATTACTCATATACATTATTAAATAAGAATTAGATTTATTTGTATATGATCGCCCCGAGATGGTTTTATTGTCATTTGATACACAATTAAACCAAAAGAGCTTTAGCTTCGTACGATTATTCTTAAACAATAATTTACATGATTGAATTCTTAGTAACATCTTCACATTTATCAGTGCGCCTTGACGTATCAAAGAAATAATAGATTTTTGGCTTTCTGTTTAGGATGCACTTTAAAGAAAAAAAAAAGGTAGTCGGACAAAAATTTAAATCTGATTTTCTTTTAATTTTTTTTTTTTTTGTAAATAAATGAATTTCAGGAAAAATCAAGCAATGAAAATTAAATGAAACAGAATTAAATAACTTTAATTTAAAAGTCCTTTGAAATTCCAGATTGAAATTTCTTCTCTAGATTGCACGATATTTTTTTATTAATTTATAGGCTATTAATTAATTTTAAAAAAAGACCGTATTAAAATAAATTCATCTCAGTTTAAAGCTTTCATTAACTAAATCTTCAGAAAATATGAGTCCAAAAATTTCTAATATTTTTGTAATTTTTTTTTTTGTTATATTTTTTCTAATCATTTTTATCATATGACTATTTTTTAAAGAGAAAATTTAAAACATAATTAATATTAATAAAGAAATTAGTAAAAGTATTTAATAAATTACTCATAGAATGTTAAATAAATACTTATAATTTATCGGTGATACATATTCATTTTTTAATGATAAAGCATGGAATTTTCAGATTAGAAGAAGAATAATAATTGCCCACCAAAAGTTTTGCAGTTTCAAAAAGTGATAGACTCGTAAAATCCCAACCCTACGGCTCTGCATGTTTAGGAAAGAACATTCGGAACTAAAGAAGCACTGCTAAGCAATAGATTTGACAACATTGTCGTGTGTGTGTGATGTTTATTGTTAGGACCTGCAAGAGACTGACTCATGACACTTCATAAGCAGCTGATAAATGTATCGCTATGACGTCATTCTATAGCTTTTAGTAGTAATCACTGTTTGATTGTAATAGAAAATACTATGTGGGTAGATAGCGACAGGCGGGTTAAAATCGAAATTACCACCACACCTGACCCCCATAGTAGAAAGACCGAAGGACCAATTACCACTACAAAGGAAGTTAGCACAGTATTGTTACTCGACCTCCAATACCGATATATGAGCGATATATGTCACATAATAAGAAGAGACGTCTATTAAAAATTCGAAATTTAGGAATATTTCCAACAACTTACAGTTATCAGCAGATATAAATCGACATTGTAGGGAGCAGTTGATTGATAACTTTTTTCGATCTGTATTACACAAATTTTATTTGCAAAAAAAATCTTGTGCATTAAACATATGCAGTTATTTTCATAAAATTAATTTTGTAGTTTTAGGAACAAAAATAATAATATATAAAACAAGGAATACATTTTTTATCTCAATATAAATTTCCCTTAAATTCTTTTTATATCTTATCTTTATGTATAAATCAGTGTGTTCATGAATATATTACTTTCGGCTATATTCATCGAGTTACCTTAAATTACGAGCTGTTCTATATCACATGTTTCTACAGTTCCGGGAACTGAAATCTATAATAAAACTAAATTTATAATAATTTTCATTAAATGTGGAAAATCTGCTTTCGAGACATCATATGTACTTTTCTCAGAAAAAAAAAACTACGTTGATGTTTTATGAACTTAAACAATATACAACAATTGAAACAAGTTGAACTTAAACAGTTATTCAGCATTAAAATTCATTAGACAATTTTGGAAAAGATTTGAAGGAAAATTACCGATATATGGGCGCATTTCGGCTTTGAAAATTATTAACAAAGCGTATGCTTTAACCTAGATTTAGAATAACCCTGTTAACGAATTTTAGAGTACATTACACACGCCTACAGGATGCATATTTATGAATTTTTTGTTTTTTCTGAAGAGAAAGAAAATCTTGAAAAACCTTGGAAAAACGGTAACGCTAATTACAATTATTATTGGTTTTTTATACAACTAGGTGAAGGTCTTTTTTTAATGGGTTAACATAAAGATGTGCAATTTCCTGTAAAAAAAAAATAATAAAAAATGTTATGACAAAGTTTTTTATGGTAATGTTGATTAAAATTTTCCCAGTTAAATAATCAATTTTTTGATAAAAAAAATTTCATAAATTTTCCTTGCCTTTACTGACCTGCAAACCGAATTTTTTTTATTTAACAAAAAGTCATCATCACTTCTTTGTAATTCTATCCTAAAAAATTACATCTTATAGTACAACAAAAATTCATCTTTTAACATTATGTAGAAACATTAAATTTTACCATTTACATATTAAATTGAACTACATAAACTAGGTTCATAGTCTATTTAAACAAATTTGTTACTAACCACTATGAGTGAACTAATATCTCAATGAATAGTATCATTCACTAATATATACATTAGAGGCAGTATTCCTCGCTGGATACCCCAAACAACAACCACTGAGCTATTAGTGTTTCTTCAAATAAGCAATGAATATTATTCCCACAAAGAAAATGTTGTAAATGTTTTCAAATATACCTACATTTTAAGAGAAAGACTAGAATTCTTTTATTTTATTTTTTTTTTTCTAATAAAATCTGAGAATTAAAAATATATGTTTAAACAGTCCCATTGATTAGACTTGTACAAAATATTTAGTTTTTAATAAATTTAGTTATACTAATTTATTTATTTTTTTTAACATACGGCATTCCAAATTTATATATTTTCAAAAGATAGAACCTGAGCTGAAACGACAACGCGGAGCATTTCAACATCGTTGAATGTAGTTATTTATTGGGCCTTCAAAGCATATCTTCATAAAAAAAAAAAAAACTCAGAGCTTTCAAGGTAAGATTGATTATGTACGTCAAATCTTAGTAAATTAAATGATAATCTCTTAATAGATTTAGAAAATTATATCTCAGAATTTGGTGATTCTTCTATAAACGGTCATTTCTCAAAATAGATTTTTCTTTTTTATTTCTTTTCTTTACCGAAAGGCCTTCAAGGACCACGAAAATATCATTTCATGTAGTTAATTTTTTTTTCTTCCAGAAGTTCTTCATTATTTCGGATTATTTAGCTCTTCTTTCTTCAGTCCATTTTCGTTTGTTGAGTTTTTATTTTCACTTACAACATTTATTTGTCTGACGCAATGCTTTAGCGTTTAACAAACAGACGATTTTCTTTTTTTAAACATCTTATTTAAAAGTACGGTGATTATAAAAACGGTAATTATATACATATATATATATATATATATATATATATATATATATATATATTATTTAGTGTCTATAAATCAATGATAACAAACGAAATTCACCATATTTCCTACATCTTACCGGGTGTTGGAAATGGCAAGGTTTTTATATAAAGGAATTATTACTTTTGCAGTTTCAAAAAACTGTTTTTTAGCTGCAACACACACACACACACACATATATATGAGATATACACAAATTGAATTCAGTAAGGTATTTATTTTTACGAAACTCTAAACGGGTTCTGTCAATAAAGCTTAAATACTTAATACCGTACATAAAATAAAAGAAAAAATATTCGGAGGCTATTGAATTCCAGAAAGTTGGCTATATCATGTTCTTAGTCAGAGAGGTTTCTTATTGTATTAAATTGCTTATTTATGGTTCTTTTGAACGTAGAAATTGCGGTCCACTAAATCTCTGTAAACGTCCGAGAAATGTAATATAATGTTTTGTCGGTTTGGAACCGAGTTTTTTTACAGTATTCAAAAAGATATGTAACTTAATATTTTAAGGTAACCATCACAGAATTCTAGGTATTCCTTTAATCTATTTTTACTTTAATATTACCAATTTTCTATTTACAACAATGTAGTCTTTCAAATATAATATTTATTAATTAAATGTCATGTTATTTATAGTATACGGAATAGAAATAAACGCAAACTTATTCTGTCTATTGACGTTTCGAATTTTTTAATACTTTACTATATCGGAAATATACGATTTTTTTTTTTAAATTATATCATCGCGCGTTTATGCTATCACACTTGTTACTTAATTTACGTACAAATAACTTAATTATAATTAATCATATCCTTGATTGCACTATATCCGTAAAATGCACAATAGTATAATATTATAAACTACTTTTAGAAAACATACATTTTTCTCATTTATTAATCAAGGAAGATCAAAACTTACGAAAAAATTGTATTAAAGACAATAAAATAAAGTCAGAAATTTAGCATAATTCCTGTTTAATATATTATTTTATGTTCTTTTAGTTTTATTCGGAGAAATTTTATACTTATTGTAAAAATAAAAAATATAAAAAATCTTAATATCTAGGAAACTTATTAATAGACAATTCTATGATATGTGACTATTATAAATTATTACTTGGTTTTCATAGAAAAAAATTCTTACATTAAAATTCAATAAATAAAAGAATTAATAAATAAATGCAATATATAAAGCTAAGATTAAAATTAATTCTAAAATTATATATCATACACAAAAATATATACATCTCTGTCATGGATTTCCAGAAAGTAAATGATTCAGTTAAACAGAGGATATTTATTCAATATAGTAGAATTGTCGTAGATCAGAATCAATTTGATTAAATTGATTCTAACCAACACCACATCTAAAATTAAATTCCAAGGAGAAATTAGCGAACTATTCAAAATCAGAACAAATTCTGATTTTGAAATATCACAAGAAGAATTCGACAAGGAGATTGTTTATCTTCTACACCCTTCAAAATTTTGAAGGCATTTGAGAGAAGAATAACTCAAGCGTTATAATAAGAACTCAAAATTAGGGTCTTGAAGTCAAACTTTAGCCTTCGCAGTCTTATTCAGCATTCGGAGACTTTGCTACAGGAAACCAAATGAGAAGCAATTGCCCAAATCAATGAACTTAAGGAAATTACCGAAAAAAGAGGGTTGAAACTCTTTTTCTTAAAACCCGAAATGATAACTAGCTATAGAGAATAACTGAAAAAGTAGAAAAAAAATACCGAAAAATCAAGGCGGTAGACCAATTAAAATTTTTAGGACAGATAATAAACTTTAATGGAGGAAAAAATCAACAGTTGAATCAAGCAAACTATAATTATATTTCGTGACTAAGAATACTTATAACGAGAAAAATCTATCAACAAACATTACAACTCCGGATTAAGCAATTAATCCTGTACAGCATAGAGATAACCAGCTTAACCAACCTAAAAATTTTCTAAAAATCAAAAGAAAAACATTTCGAAGAATCTATATCGACCCAGAATCAGAGAACGAGAATACCGCTTAAAATCGAACAAGGAAATTTATGAAAATCTGGAAAATACAATGCGAAAGAGAAGAGTAATACTCTATGGACACATAATTAGAATGAACAGAATCAACAAAAAGCCCACTGAGCTAGTCTAGTGGTTAACGCGACATCTCAAATCAGTTGATTTCGAATTCAAGAGTTCAAAGGTTTAAATCCTAGAAAAGGTAGTTTCAATTAACCATACTTCACATAAGTGGTCGATCTGAGAATGGACAAGACTACACTTCATTCATATTCATAGATATATCCTGTGAAGAAATAGCTTACGATAGTTCCGGAGGCTAAACAGAAGAAAAAAGAAGAATCAACAAACAAATTTTTGTAAAACTGTTCAACATGAAATGTATGGGAGGTTGCATCAAAAAAGAACTACAAAATCATAAAATTAAAGACGAAGATGGAGAAAAGAGATACTTAAATAGAGAAAAATTTAGAAAACGCCTAAACGAAATTAAGGTTCTTACGTTAGGTGTGAAAAAATACGCTGGCAACAAATAGACTGATGAAAGGAAATTTCTTCAGTCTTAAAGAATGAAATACCTATGGAAAAGGAAGAAAGAAGAGAAAAAAGATAAAAAATAATTATGTTTGCGTGGTCCCTAGTTGGTCTATTCGCAAACAAAAAAAAAAAAAAAAGATTTATTTACATGGAAGTTATTCTTTGTTTACAATTGGAAAAGAGAAGGAAAATTATTTCTTTATAAGTTGTCCTTATGTTTAGTTTTTATGAATAAAAAATAAATAAAATACTTTTTCATATTATTTATAAAGTAAATTAAATAATCGGAAATCACTATTGAATTTATACTTAAGATTGAAATCATTTAAATAACAAAACTTTGTTTTATTTTTGTTTTATTTTTTTTTAACCTGCTGAAGCACCGTTAGGTATTACATCAGAGGATGAGGAATAATTTTTAGCGTGTGTGAAAATGCCATGCAATGTTTTATTTAACAAAAATTTAATCTACCGGATGTAATAGTAAACTCGTCGTCGTTAATCAGCTGATTTCGAAATCAGTTTTGAGTAGTTCACAGGTTAAAATCCTAATAAATGTAATCGCTTTTATTCGGATTTGAATACCAGATCATGGATACCGTTGTTCTTTGGTGGTTATTTTTATTAACCTCTGAAACCACCGTTAAGTATTACAACAGAGGATGTGATGAGTGATTTGTAGCCTACGTGAAAAATACTATGCCTGACCAGAATTCGAATCCGGGACCTCCGGATGAAAGGCCGAGACGATACCACTCGCGCCATGGAATCCGGTAATTCTTCTTTGGTGGTTGGGTTTCAATTCACACATCTTGGGTTGGGTTTTCACATGTGTTAGGAATGGTCGGCCTGAATTTTTTCAAGACTATTACAGTTACATTACACTGATAAGTCGCAATTGAATGTAATTGTTAATGTATTATAAAAAAAAATTCATGATTTTTTGATAAGTAAATAATACAAAAATATTTTTAATAGAAAAGCCATGATATGTTTTCAGTTAAATTATAAAAAAAATACATGATTCATTTTTTAAAGGGCATAAATAATAATTTTTAAAAATTAATTAAAATTTTTTTGTTCCTTTTTTTTTTTATTATATTTTAGTGTATATTTCCCTCACATCCATCACTTATGAAATTTTTAGAAATCAAATAAATATTACTTCTTTTTTTTTTCTTTTTTATATAGAACCAACGGATGATGAATAATTGTTGTTTGAATATTTTTTGTTAAATTTATAAAATGAGACATTTAACAGTTAACAATGTGAATGATATGACTTCGATATGAATATCTTCAATGTTTAGGAATATTTATACTTTATAAATAATATACATTAACAATGATTAATTTATGTTTCTTATATTGATATGTTTTAAAATGACATAATAAATAATAATTATAATAATTAATCACTTGAGATAACTACCAGTATGCTCTGATTTACCTTCATGAGTAGGTCATTAGAAAAAATTGTATCTCTTGGCAATAATGCAAATAACCTTCAGTTGTAATTGTCATTAAACAAAATTCTTGTCATTCAAACTGTATACAAGTAAAACAAGTATGAATGTATATATATATATATATATCCAAAGCCAGTTTTTGTCGTTATGTATTTTAAAAGCCAGGTTATTCCTAATCTTATGCCCATAGGACAAAATAAAAAAGAAGTAAATAAATATACAAGTGAATAACAAATAATTGCTTATTTAAAAATTCACAATTGTAAAAAATAAAATCTTTATTTTATTTTGATCAGTTCAAAAATATTTAATATTATTATATAGTTCACAAGAATTATGGGTAGGTGTGTTAATCCGCCCATCGGGCTGGTCTAGTGGTTAACGCGAATCGCAAATCAGTTAATTTTGAAGTCGAGACTTCTGAGGTTCAAATCTTAGTAAAGGTTTAACCTTTTATACGGATTTGAATACTAGATCGTGGAGACCGGTATTCTTTAGTGATTGGGTTTCAATTAATCACACTTCTCAGGAGTGGTCGACCTGAGATTGTACAAGACTACACTTCATTCACATT
>JAAAKQ030128283.1:6284-24328 GCA_010016005.3 Zanna intricata | reverse complement strand
TGCTTTATACTAAGTTTGAAACAAATTTCACATCAAGAACTTTGGTCCTTCAAATTAGTCACATCAGCAGTCATGAAAAACTTAAATTAATAGAAACACATAATGTAAACAGATGTGGTTTTCCATGACAATGGTAGACAGTAGACTAGTTCCTTAATGTAACTGCAAAAGGCATTTAACAGAACAGTTCTGTATTACTTTACCTTTGAGCAATAAATTTTAGTCTTGGAACTAGGTGCTTCTCATAATCTAATAATATATCTGTAGATGTTACTTATAATCTTACAAGTATACTCCTCAAGCTACTTTACCAGTGAAATCAAGTTTTTAACTTCATTATTTAAGAGGAAAAATAAACTTTGTTGTTTATAGTTATACTGGTTAATGCAAATGTTTTATCAGTTATGGTCCTTTTATGCAAAGTAAAAATACTCCTAAAGTTTTATAACCACCAGGATGCTCTGCCTGGAGGAGCCTTGATGCTGTCCTACAGATGGAAATTAACTTCTGTGGGTAGGTAGTCCTCCCTAAAAAATCCACTCTTTTTTTCATTACCTTACATTCAGAATTTTCCTTGGACAGAATTAAAAATTTATTATACAGACTTAATGGTCATCTGGATAGTAACATTGTGCCATCTCCATTCAGTGAAACTGGATAAAAATGGTCATTTAGAACTTAGCCATTATTATAGACTGAATTTTAATTATTATTGAATGAGCTTTTGTTCGTCAGTTCCTTTAGTTTCTATTTGCCTCTTGCACATTCCCATTATTATTACTGCAGCTTAAACCTAGTTAATGATATTCAATTTATAATTTTATAAAACCAAAATTTATGTCATCATTGTTATTTAGACTACTATAAAATAATGACCATTTGCTGTTCTCACTAGTTTCTCCATTTAACTTGAGGTTTCTCAGTCTCTTCCTTCTTTGTGATTGTTGTTTTTGGTGCTTACCTGTCATTTCATTTTTCCATTTACTTCTTTTTGTTGTTATAATAAGTCTTGCTTTATTCAACTGAATATTCCTAATGTAATGTGACACTAATATTTAAAAATTATCTAACTGTTTGATATAGGTTTTGTTTTTTGAATCTCTTAGTTTCTGATAATTATATTAGCGCTTTAACAAATAGTTAATCACAAATATAACATATTAATATTATTTAACTTTTATTCATAATTGACTTGGAAAAAACTTTTTTTATTTTACTTAGATAAGTGGCGAAACAGATATCATTCCAGAAGAAGATAGAAGTAAATTAACTAGGGAAGAAAAAAGGTTGCAAAGGCAAAAAGAACTGGAAGCTAGAAGAGCACAACGATTATCATCTGGTCCAATGAAATTAGGTGCTAAAAAGCTATAGTAATTCGGTTAAAAATATTGTATTAATATTAATAAAAAATCACTTTATGTTACTGCATTTTTTGTACAACATATCACGTAAGTTTTGCTTATGTATATAAGATTTACCATTTTAATAATAATATTATTATTATTAATTTCTCAGTTATGAGACTACCTTACTGTAATGTTCTTATCATTCATAGTTTTATAAACTGCTATTATTATTATTATATAGTAACTTTGTCTACTGTTCAGCAAATTTTAGAGCCGGCTGAATAAATATATAGTGTTGTTTTTCAGTAAAAATGCATGGTAGTAGATGATTTATTAAAACTAAGAATAACTAAGCTATAAAAGTAGATTTAGTTTCTAAACAGATGAAAAACGTTTGTAGGTTATTTCTGTAGACTTTTTTTGTTAGTAATATCTACCATACCATTGAGTATTGTTGACATGTAGAGAGATCTTCAAAGGATAAGGAATGATGTCTCACTAGCTTCCACAAATAAGAAACAATGAATCAGCATTCAACCAGGTTTATTCATGTGTCACTTGAAAATAAAAATCCTAGAAAACGAAAAATTCTATCTTCAATAATATACTTTAAACTACTTATACAGGAATCTTAATTTAGCAGAAAATGTCAGGAGTGAACCAGGAAATTTCTACTGTAAATTACTAATATTAATTGATCAATAAATTTCTTGTAAGCAATCATCTTAAATTCATATTAGAATATTCATAGTGTATTTTTATGTACAGTAATTTATTTTTAATGTGTTACTAATTAAAGCATTAACAAATTTCATTATAATAGCTATTTTGAATTCTTAAGTCTATTGTTTTTAATTTTCTTTGTGAAATATTTTTCATTCATTTTCCATCAGATTACAGAAAGAATAAACATTATTATGTTACTACTACACATAACTTTATATTAGTTATATTTTTAGATACTTTTATTCAGTATCCCCTTTCATGGGTTTCAGACAGTTGGTCTTTTTTCAGATTGGGGATAATGACATCTACTGTCTGCTGCTTCATTTTATTTTATAAATTTTCTTGTATGTAAATGTATTTTTTATTTTTGAAACACTACTGAATATTGTGTAGAAACTATATCCAGTTGTATAAAAGAAAAAACACAGATGCCAAACACCAAAGAAAATAAAAAACGCCGAAAAAACGAAACGTTTCGAAACGAAACGAAGCGAAATTAAAACGTTTTTAAGGAAATAAAAACGCTTTTCTGTATTCGCACTTTTCTTTGAGAAAAGAGCCTTGATTCTTAAATAAAGTTCATAACAACTCCAAAATCAATATTTTTATTACTTTCAGTTTCATAAAGAAACAAATTTAATTCCTTATAATGAATTTAGTCATCTTAAAAAGAATATATGTTGTGTATTAGATCATTAATGAAACCATCTCCCAGTAAGTTTTGAAAATTCAAAAAAAAAAATCTATAATTGCTAGTGCTGCAAATTATTTATCACTAGCTCCTGTTTACTGATGATAGACCTTAAATAGCATTGTAAATTATCCAAAACAGTCTTTCAAATTATTGAAAGCAATTAATTATCACTCCTCTTCCCTTCTTTTATATTTGCTGTTGAGATTGAGTCATTTGTTACCTTGGCTCCAATTGTGTACTTGTATTTGCTCTTTTAATTACTGTCAAGGCTTACTGTTCAGTTACTTGCTTTTTTTTATTAAAGCAGTATCTTAGCAGCTCTGACTGTCAGAGTGCTCAGTATTCTTTACCTGTCCAGGAAGTTCTTCAAAAATTCAAAGAGGTGCTGAGTGACTATTGGACAAAGATGAGCTTCTAATTTTAAGATGTAATCTGTTAACAAGTAACAATCTTTTAACACTGCTGTAAAATGGATTGTCAAATTAATGTTTTCCTACTTCATGTAACTTACTGAAGATTTTCTATTACTGTTTAATAGAAAATTTTTCTCCATTTCCCACTAATTTGTTCCAATACAACATATTTCATAATAATTAATGGCTATGAATCAATTCAATATATATATATATATATATATTCAATATAAATATATTAAATATATATAAATATATTCAATTCAATATATGTATTGTATATAGCAAACAAATTATGTATTAACGTAACAATTAATGTAATTCATTCTGTATTAACATAACATAATGTAAAAAAATAAATGTTTTTATTACTTTGTTACAGTTACTAAAATGACAATTGAATTATTAAAATAACAATTAGGGCTTTAAAATAAACTTAACAGATTTACTTCAAAGTAATTAATATCTTTCTCCATCTTTTACTACTTTTATCATAATTTGCTATATACAGATAGTATATGCTGATTGTTAACGATGTTTTGATCACTTTGTCATAAGTTATTTTTTTCCATTATGTCTCATTTATTTAAATATTTCAAATACATATGAAACAGGATTATATATTATAGTAAATATCCAGGCTGTAACAGCTGAAAGGAGAAATTAAAAATTCTATCACTCTGAAGCAGTCTGATCAGAGAATGTATAAATGCCAAACAGTGTGAAAGAGATGGTTTATAAAACGTATTGCAGATAATTTTAATATTCATAACTAACTAATAGAAAACAAAAAAAAAGAACAAGTTAGATTTCAGACTCTTAAGCTGTAGTTACTGTTTGTTATAGCCAGTAAAACAAGGACAGATTGCATGAGCAGTGAAATATAAAAGGGAAGTAGAATTGAAGAACTTGTAGAAAAGGGAAGAGGAACTTTGAAAATACCTAGAACCAGATAGACTAACAAAATCAAGGAAGGGTATAAATCAAGGATTTAAGAATGGAATTGTAGCAATTATAAATATTTTTTAATTCATTGTATTGATAGTTTTTCTTGTCTTAGCATCAACATAATTAAATTATTAATAAACTATAAAAATACTATTGAACAACAATGTAAATAGCATTCAACCATACAAAATAATCACCTAATTGAGCAGATTATAAGAACAACATTATAAACTGGCATAAATATTTTAAAAAGTAGTCTGTGAAGATTTCAACAAATTTATGGAACAAAAATATTATGACTCATTAGAAATTAAAACCATGTCTACACAAATTTCTATAAAAAAAGGAAATTTCATTATCAGTGATATAGAAACTTGCTGGCATCACAAAGATGCAAATAAACACCTAATGCTTTCAGCATTTCCTGAAACCTTTAAGGCAGGCTAATCTCACTTATGATATACAGTGGAAGAATATTAAATTCTATGATCATGTATGCTGTGAAGCCGACTCCAAGATATATACTTTGTTAGCTAATTTTCAGTGATGATGGATGAAAACTTTATTGCTATATTAGCAGGAACCTTCATATTTAGGTAAAGAAAAACTTCACATAAAATGTTTTTTAAATTTGTTTAATTTTAATGTATATATAGCTTACAAGCTGTAAAACATTTAATCTAGAATAGCAAGTTGCAATTTTAACTCAAATTAGTTTGTTCCTTTGATTTTTATAGCTTTTTTATTTGTGTTACAATCATACATAGTGTTCAGAAAATGACACAACCTTATGGGAAAGTGAATAACTTGCAATAGTTATTAAAAATGGCCTTCATTATGTGATTCATGTAATCGAATATAACGTTGCATGCTCTTAAATACATGTTAACGTTTGTAAAAAATTGCAGTGACACATTGATTAATTTTACTCTACAATTCAAGAATAATGTAAAGATGAGTTTTATAAGTGGCCTCCTTAAGGTATCCTCAACAAGAAAAAGTCAGGAGGGGATAAATCAGGAGATTGAGGTGGGCAGAACCCCTTCAAAATCACTTGTCCATGAAAAAAAATCATAGTGTTGTTGGCTGTAAAAGCTGTAGCATTATCCTGCTGAAATCATGTGTACTCCAGCTGGTGTGTGGGTATAATATTTACAGATTGTTACACCATATGCAGCGATCACTTTTCACTGTGCCATGAAAGAATGTCATGAATTTTGCCTATGCAAAATTGCACACAAACATCTACTTTTTGTCCTTACAGAGGAGACTCATGCAGTTGATGTGGATTTTCCGTACACTAAATACGTGAAGTCATAGAAGTCACGCATTTAGTAACCATACCTTATCATTCAATGAAACCAGTGAACAATTTCTTCATGAAATCCAATGATTGGATGAACTCGATGATTGGATGAAACCAATCATCGAGTTCTTCCCCATCTGCCGATACAGATGACGTAACCACTACAAGATAGAAAACTATATGTTTTCCAGTGTCTGCAGGTAACAACTCTTGAACAACACAAATTTTGTATGGCTGCTTCTTTAAATACTTGTGCATTGTCGTGTGGGCACTCCCAACAGAGAGACTAGATTGGCTAGATAGCCATCACACAGACTTCTTGAGACTAACAGAGTACACAGCTTGCATATCGATTAACTTTTCTGGATTTAGCACTTTCAGTTGACCACTTTCGGCTGCATCTGCCACATTCCCTGTCTCTTGGAACTTGTACAGCCGCTTGATGGAGGACTTGTTTGATGTAGCCACACCATACGGACTTAGAAGTTGGACATTAAAGTCCATATAGACTTTTCTGTAAAGGTATTCTGGGTCTGATCATAACTAGCGCATCTAATACCTGGTTAGATAATCAGAATCAGTAATTTAATGAAATTACAAAGAGCTTTTGTTACCAGGTTTTAAACTGATAATGATATCCTGCTTCTATAAAAAAAGAATCATCACTTTGTTTTGTAAACACAGCATTTGCATGTTTATTAATTAGTGTAGAAAGAGGGTGATATTCTTTATATAAAGCTAAAGAAAGAGGTCTTATGTCGGTTGAATTAAAAAGTGGTTCAAGCCCACTGTGGTACATATATTATCCTAATTTTTTTTATTTGCTCAGTCTTTGTAATTGTTTCTAGAATAGAATTAATTTTCTTTACTTTATAAGTGATGGAATCTGTTCACTATTCATTGCTTCTTCTTCTGCTCAATATCTCTGTTAAATTATTTTTTCTGATTTAGCTCCAGTTTCTTTACCAGGCCTGTTTCTGAAATAAAGGGTTTTTTATTTCTCCTATAATACTTTATTCAAAAACAGATTGTTGTAATTCACTTAATTTGATTGGTAATATATTTAGAATCTTATTTCACAGGAAATGTATGAATCAGTTCAGCTAAAATAATTATGCAAATATCTAAAACAAAATTTGATTGTAAAATTCGTTTTGTATATCTTGCATCAAGCAACTGGCCATTATTATATTAATCCAAATTGCTTCTACTCTGTGACTAATCTTTGTAATTGTTGTAAGGATTATTCAATTTTTTTATAAAATATTAACTTCTTTTTGAAATTGAAGCAGTTTTTTTTCCAACTACTAGTAAATTGTGTATCATCTTTCATTACTTGTCATTTTAGTTTTGTAAGCAATCTTCACTAGATGAGGTATCTAAATATAAAGACTTATAATGCATATCATCTAAAGTTTTTATGACTACTTATAACCAGGATATTATTTTGATATATATATATAAGAGAAAAGAGAGTGTTGGTAATAAAATATCAATTCAGCATTTTCTTCAAAATAATATTTTCTGAAAAAATTTCTGTTTTTTTATGTAATTTTAATGATATTTTTCTTAGTTATGTAACATACTCAAATAAATTTGGAATATTTGTTTTATTAATGTCCTTCCTTTCACAGATGATTTTCAACTGCTTACTACTAACATCCTTAGGAAAGGAATGATACATTAATAATATAAATGTATTTCTTTTTGTGTTTGTCCGCTATCTGTCATATTGTTATTAATTTTTAAATGCAATAAATAATCAGTTATTAAAATACACGTGAGAAAATCTGAAATATATAATCTAAAAATATTTAAGAAAAAGCATTGAATAAGTACTTAGGATAGTCACTTTTTTCTAATTGGAACACACAGTAAATGAAAATTAAGCTTTACAACTGTTTAAATTGCTCTAATTTGTAAAAAAAAAGAGCAAAAGATTTGAGTGAAAGATAATTAAATAGATTGTTAAAATAACTAATAAATATAATGGTTGTGTTTGACAATAAAACTACGGCCATAAACAGTAAACAAGACAATATGTTCTAACCAAGAATGTATATCAGTTGAATGCAGAATTAGTATCTCATATTGATGTCATAACAGATTAACAATAGTAGTGTCTGGGAATAAAACAATAAAATTATTATTAAAGCTAGGCTTTGTATTGTATTGTTCTCAGTTGATATAAGCTACTAATTCAGTAAATGTAACTAAAAATATGTTGTGATCTGATATTTCCACTCTCTATACAGTCTTTTGATAAATGTTAAAAATCTCATTCTTCTTTCAATAATGGGATTGATTGTCCCTGATTCTGTTAGTTTTTCTGGTGTATATTTTTGTTGGAAAACCATTTTAGAATTTGTTGAAGTGATATATCTATACATTTTGTGCTGATGTATACTACTTGAATTTTTTTTTTAATATATTTTTGATTCAATTAAAATTTATGTTATATTTTGACTTATAAATATTTCAACTGTTGCTGTAACTAGTAAGTTACAGCAGACTTTGATTATTAGTTTAACTATGTTTATGTATTTTTGCATTTTCGTGTTCTAATTTAAAATATGTGTTTTAAAAAACATATATATGAAAAATAATTTTGTATATTTTCCTGTAATGTTTAAAAGAATCAATAAGTTAATTTTTTCTATTTCTCATTTGTATTCATATAAATATGTAAAATAAAACACAACAAAAATCTATGAGTAAGCCAACTGTATTATTATTTATATCATTGGCCCCTTTGTCACCTTAGACTATAACACTAATTGTAATTTTTTAATTTATTTAAAAAATTACTATTAATGTTATAGTCTATCTGATCAAAACATCATGTCACTCATAACAGTAGCGTGCAAAAAATCCAACAAAAATGTTATTTAATAAAAAGTAACTTTATTTAGAAAAATATCATACATGTACAATTTGTGAATATTTAGTAATTAATATCATTTATTCTTAATCACTTCACTTATGTGATTTGGTATCAATTCAACAACTGTACTACACATTTTTTTTTTTTTTTATTTCTTCATCATGAAACTATACTGATATTATTGCTTTAATGAGGTAATTTTTTGTGGAAAAATTCATTTTTGAGTTGTTTTTTTTTTTTTATTATTGCCCAATGAATTTCAATTGGATTTAAATCTGGGGTAGTTGCCTGGCCATGGGAACACATTTAAGTTTCATTCTTCAAAAATTTTGTTCACTTTTATGGCAGTATGGTATGATGCCAAATCTTATATTGGAATACTACATTGCCTTGTGGGAATTTTTTTTGAACTTTTGATAAACCTTTCCTTAAAAATCTTGATATATCCGTCACTTTTCAACATATTATCTAATGGAAGTAATTTACAAGGGCCTTCAAATGTTAAAAAACTACAAAAACATTTTTTTGCCCGTAACCATAAAAGTATGTCTCATCATAAAACATGTCATTTTTTTTTTTAGTCTTATTTAGTTCAGTTAGCATGTGCTTTGGCCCACAAGATCCTTACAGAACAAAAAATATGAACATATGATTTTGTAATAAACAATGAAATAAGCTATCACAAAACACTATTTTTAAAATATGAAAATTGTTGAATAGTCAAACAACAATAACCTCATATTACACAGACAACTGAAAGAATGGCTGTGGTCAAGCAGTGTAACCACAGCATAGAAATAAAAAATAGCCTTATTCCGATCAATTTCCTTACTACTATACATATACAACTAGATATAGAAATAATATGTATACATATAAACCAGATAAATGCATTATCCACTTTTTTAAAACTCAAAAATATTATGTTATTTAAGCATTTACTATTTTTTAAAAATAGTAGCCTTTGTAAGTATATTGATGGTGGTTTTAAGTTAAATAATAATAAAATTATAAAAAATCTAATCTTATATGATATAGAATTCCCCAGTAATATTTTCACTAGTCGTAAAATATGAAGCTGAACCTTTATTTGGTGTTAATTTTTTTTAGGGGGTTCAGTATCAATATAATACAGGAAAGTTAAATTATTAATTTGCAGTACTGCTTTAATATAAGATGACTTATTATAGTTTTTTCTCTTATTGTAGCAGGTCAGATCACAATGTATTGAAAATTATTTGGCTAATAGTTCATTTGAGATATGCAGTTGAGTGTAGAATGGTTATTGGCATTGCTATTTGGAAATAATAATTACAGACTAGAATCATCTTGCTCATTTAGCTATTGGTAGCAGTTGGTTTTTTATTGTGTAACAATACTGTGCATCAAATTATATTTAAAAAAAACTTGAGTGTACTACAATAGAAATCTATAAACTATTTAGTAATGCCTTATGGAAGTAAGATCAAGTCATTAGCATAAATTTTTGAATGGTTAAATGATTAAAGAAATAATATTATTGTTGAAAGTGATAACGATTCCAATCGATGTTTCATTAAAATTTAGGACCAAATGAAAACTATTTTATTTGCTAACTTGGGCATCAGTCTGTCAGTAGCCAAGATATTCAAAAACTGTTGACAGTTGAACAAATGAAAGATTGAATACAAGTTGCCATTGATTTGTTTTGTGTAAAATCTGATGATGATATGTCAACTCAGTTAATACTGCTGATAAAATGATTCTATGACTACCCGCCCTGGAACTAAGACCTAGTAGTTGTAGTAAAGGAACATTTAATTTTACATGAACCAAGATAGCTTAGCAGTTCAGAACTAGGCGATGACTACTGGCCATGACGTCAATTGATACGATTCTCCAATGGTTTATTTCATTATGTACTATGCTGCAATTAGGTAAACTGTTAAAAAGGAGTACTATATTACAACCCTTTGATTTTTTCAAGATAGTGAATACAGACAAAGACCTGTGCACAAGGATTTTATTATTTTTAAATTAATCTTGAACAACGTCTTCATAGTCATTCCATACAGCATAACAATTCTGTCAGATGTATGATTAGTATCACAGCAGTTTACCAACCTTTATATTCACCAGACTGAATTCAGTGAAATGTTTTGTTTAATATACAACATGAAAGTGATATTGAAGAGTAATGTTTGTAAAATGTTAAAGAAATTACAAAATATAATTCCAGCAGCTTTAGATGATTTCTAAAATAGCATGGATGCTGAGGGCAGTATAGATTTAGAAGTAGATAAACCAATTAACTATCCACAGCTGTAGGTAATACTTGCTTTTTTTAAACCGATCTTAATTTTTTGACAGATTTTATATATTTACAAATTCTATTGAGTGTAAGTTAAACAAATAATAGTAGAGTGCAAGAGAAACAAATTTATTAACATTATTTCTTTTTTAAATTGATACATTTAACAATGAGCATGTTTTTTTATTAAGGTTGTGTGACTTAATTTTTTAACTAAAACAACCATGTAAAACCAATTGTTTAACCAGTATAAAGTAGATGAATTTCAGATGTTTCCAGAGAAGCACAAAAATATACTGTACTGCAATAAAAATTATTTTTTATTAAACAAAAAAATTTGTACATACCATTTAAGCATTTATATATAAATGTGTTGTAATTATTTGCTTCATAATCTATATCAGGTATCAGATGTAAAAAAAATAAAGCTCTGTACTAATATAACTTATTGGTGGAAAATAATTTTAAAAAGTTTATTACTTTTCATTTCTATTGGATTCTATTTATCTATTATTGTGTTCAATAGATAACAGTATTTTCCTTAAATTAATTATTTAAGTCTTAAATTCTTATCAGCAGTAAGGACATTATTAAAATAATATTTCTTTTCGTATGAGAGTATTGTAAAAAGTATATATTTTAAACTGTAATACTTGCATGTTATGTAGCTGTCAGAAAAAATAAAAAATCTGATGTGGACACTACATGACTTCCTTGTATGTCTATTAAATTACATATACACATTTTTCCTGCACTTCATTTAAAATTATTTCATTTTAATGTGAGATATAATCCTAAATTCTTTAATCAAGAATTATGTTATTTTTTCTCTTTTTTTTGTTATTATTAAATTATTATTTATTGCAATTTTTTTTTACAATTACAGATTAATAATTTTTAATAAATCAATATATCTAAATTAAAAAAAAAAAAAAAAAGTTAAAAAAAGGAAATAAAGTTGGATTCGAACCGAAGTGCCTTCTCCTTGTAAGATCCAAATATTTCATTAATTAAAATTTTATTTGTGTATAACTATGGAACTGATGAAAATAATTATACTTATGATATATCACTGAAAAGCTCTCAATGAGGGCTTATTATTATTGCAGTTAAGAAAAAGTCCAAAATCCAATTTTTTGGATTTTGGCCTTTTTTGGACACTTTTGGCACAGTCGATTGCAGTCAAAAGGGGAGATGCAAAACTAGATGTTATAACCATCCTAAATCCAAAATTTCAACATTCTACAGCTAATCCTTTTTGAGTTATGTAAGATACATTCCTACGTTTAGACATCATGCTGAAACTAGTTAAAATGGATTCAGGGATGGTTAAAATGAATATTTCTACTTAAATCTGAAAACCAAAATTTTTCATGATCATAATACTTCCTTTGCTTTGTGCAAGGAAATAAAAATTAAAAAATTATTTTGCCAATCTTGCATTCTTCTGCTAAAATAATATTTTTAATTCACACTTAAAGTAACTGACAAAACTTTTTACCAAAACTGCAAAATTTTCTTCCAAAAATATTCTTTGTATTACACTAATCTCTTGAAAAAACTAATTATAAAAGTGAAGTTTTTAATGATATTTTAACTATTTCAATATGCTTTTTCAGTATTTTGACTACTCTTTCTTTCTTATTTTTATCGGAGGTTAAGTATCAAATTCAGCTTTAAACTACTTAGAGATAAAATTCAAAATTTGATTAAAATTGTTCAAATTTAATTTTTTAGTCATTATAATTCACACAATGAATTCTACCTCTCATCATTAACAATAACTGTAATTGAGATAATACCAATTATTTCTTAGATTAGTAGAAATAAATGAATAATAATAAACCTGTGTAACAGTGAATACACTTTTAGTTTTTTGTTTAATTTTATTAAAAATACCCTTCCATAAAAGAAATCTGTAATCCTACTCAAAGTGTTGCTGAGAGTATATTGTGTCATTTGTACCAATTTTTGTGATTAATTCACAAGCTCTTTAATGGTCAAGTACCTTCTAGACATGCAGGCATGGCAATAGACATCAAATGTTAAGAAAAAAGATTTCAAACTAATTGAAGTTTAATTTCTGTATGGCATTTAAATGAGGTGTATCTTGTTCAAACCTAAGCCAACAAATCTTTCGTTAATTGAACCCCAGCAACCAAAGTACACCAGTATTCATTGGCTGACATGTAAATCCATATAAAAGTAACTTAATGTTACTAAGATTTGAACCTCAGAACCTACCAATTTTCAAAATCAGCTGATTATTTTACCAAACCTAAAGTATTGTGCTTTTTACACAACTGCCCAAAAAGAAGTATAATGTATTTAGGATGTATGTATGTTTGTTGCACTAGCAGCTCAAGAACTGAATCGATTCACCTGTATGGCCTTGCGTTGGAATCCTTATCTTACCAGGAGTGTTAATATAAATACCTATGAACTGGCTGTATAAATATCTATGAACAGAATGGCCGGGAAGTCACTGTACCCTAAAGTTAACAAAAAATATAAGTTAGGATACATGTTTAGAACATGTGGTATTTTTGCGGGGGTCGGTTTGCAACAATTTTTTACGTCATACACTCTAGTAAAAGACAGTTTGTTAAAATGGCTACCATGAGTAGTTACAGCATCGAGAAGCAGCTAATGACAAGTGTGTGGGTTCATAAACAACAACATATGATTCGAACAATGAAGCTAATTAATGATATGGTTTGACAGCGCTTTTATAGTTTGGCTTGGAAAAAACATGTGTTTCAATTAGGCAGTGTTAAAAATAGGTCACGGAGTGAACAAAAGTTAACACAATTAGAAATATGTGCTGTTGTTACAGTTTCTATTGAACAATTCCCAATGAAATGAACTTGTAAATGGTCAGCTGAACTTCATATACTGTGGACGACAATGCAAGACTTGAAAGTTAGGCCGTTTTGTTTAATGTTAATCATAGAACTGTCAATTGCAGACATGGAATTTCGGGCTGAATCCTGCTGGGCTTTATTAGAAAAATTCCCCTCTGCAGTACTCTGTTGAATAGTGCTTTTTACTGACGAATGTGCAATTTATCGCAGTTTGCGTGCCAGAAATAATGTTATAAAGATAATCCTTATTATGCGACAGAGTTGAAAAGAAATCCACTGTACATCATGATATGGGTTGGAATGACAGCTCATCATTTTTTTGGGCCAGTGGAATGCACAAACTTGTTTAGAAATGCAGGATTAACACCACAGCTTCAAGAGAAGGATCTCATTGAATGAGTATGGTTGCAACAGGATGGAGCACTTGCACATTTTGCTCTATCATCTGCGGATTTCTGAATGAAAGATTTCCAGGACATTGGATTGGCTACTATATTACTCCAGTGTCACCAGCTTCATTAAGGCCACCAAAGTCCTGATCTCACCACACCAGACCATTCATTAATTCCACTAGACAATTCATTATTGGAATCCTTATTTAGCCATAAGCTAGAAAAATATTAATATATTTAAATAAATTTTTTTAAAAAAATTATTACATTAGCTCCGTGAGGGAGTGGTAGCGTCTCGGCCTTTCATCTGGAGGTCCCAGGTTCAAATCCCGGTCAGGCATGGCATTTTTCAAACGCGCTACAATTCATTCATCTCATCCTCTGAAGATATACTTAACTGTGGTTCCAGAGGTTAAACAAAAAAAAAAAAAGTACAAATAATGCAGCAAAATCAATACATCGAATGAAATGAACAATGTCATTTCCAAGATATAAGCAACGGGATGGTTATAGTATGTGGCTATATTGGCATAAAGCCTTCATGAGTTTAATAACAATGGTTTGAAATTTATTGGGTATGCGCTTCTACATTACAATATCGTGTAATGGTTTTTACTGGCCAGACAACCTGTTTGTTTTCAGTTATTTTTTGCAATGTTTTTTAATTGTTAACAGATTTAAAACTTGCTTACTCAAACGTTTTTGTTTTACAATGAATTTTCTTTAAAAAGAATATTAGAGTTATAGTTTTGGGAATAATTTTTTTTATAATTTAATGTCAAGTAGCAAAATACACTAACTTTTTACCATAATTAGTGCCCAAAAAATGTTGGTAATGCGTCATATTGCCTATGAAATTTTTTGTCAAAAGTATTTCCATATTTATTTCTCATCTCTTTCTTTTTTTTTATGAATTTTATCCCAAATTTTAGAATAACCACCCAAAATAATTCCTTTCCCAGCTAAGCACTCTTAGCTTAGTTTTCATTTCTTGTTATTTCACTCTGTTAAAAAAAATTGTTTCTCAAATTCTATGTTGTATTTTACATATCTTTCTGTCATATCTGTGCAGTTTCTTAATTACTGTTCATCTAATGTTAAATAACTTAAAAGGTAATTTAAAACATATTACCTGCTTATATGCGTTATAAAAATACTTCCCTGACATCAGTGATTTTCTCCACATTTTTTTTTTTAGCTATAACTGATTATTACAAAGTAAATCACTACAACTTTCACAAGAATAGCATACAGAACAACTCTTTAACAACTAACCTATCATTTTCTACTGTACACTACCATACAATACACTTACTACCATACATTTACTATTGTAAAGTTGATATAAATGTATTAATTTATTTTCAAATATATTTTTATTTATATATTTATTTTATTTCAAAATAATTTTTGAAAATGTGTTTATACATATGTATGTGTGTATATATATATATAGAGAGAGAATTTGATTTAGGAGGAAAGAGAAATTATTTGGGAACTAATTCCAGAGCTTGAAGTAAGGGAAATAGTTCATACAAATATATGTCTGGAAATGCTGTTATCAAGTTTTGGCTAGTGAAAAATTTCAGTTACTCCGGTGAAATGAGGTCATACAGAAATATTTAAGATGTTATATAGAGGATAAACTTGATAGTTTCTTATATTTTTTTACCAGAAAATCGAATAAAACAGATCTCAGACATATCTCTTGCAGTTTTCATGATGTCCAACATAAAGAGAAAAATTTGATAATGAAAACATATTTTCTTTTAAGTTTGAAGAAGATTAACTTTGTTAAATGACTAATAAATGAATAGATTTTATCAAAACTTGTTGAGAATATATTCGTGTGAAAATTGATATTACATTTTATGAAAAACAAAAAAATAAAAACTTTTATTATTTAAAACAAAACGAAGCTTAACAGAAAAATAAATGTGTAAAAAATGAAAACAGCTATTTTAAAGTATTTTGTAGAATTTTTAATATCTTCAGGAGAATTGTACATTTCCCAGAATTCATGTTTTATCTGCAGGTAAACTGGTTCATGGTCAATGAAAGGGAAAACATCTTCAGGTGGTACAGGCAAAGTCCTACAATCAGCATGTAAACAATTTCTATACAAATCAACATTCCTCAAAGTATGTTATGGAGGACATTACATGTTTATGGACTCCCTCCTTATAATGTTCAGAAAGTGCAACACCTCCATCTTGGGACCATACCAGAGACAACTTCAATTTTGTCAGTGGATTAACAATATTTACCACTTAATTCTGTAATTACAACTTTTGGATGAAGCTACCTTTACCCATAATTACATAAACAACACTCAGAACTTTACTAAAGTGGTCGGTCTGAAGAACACCTGCATGCTGTAGTTGAATCAAATTTCCAGCAACAATTTTTAGTGAAGTTTGGTATGATATGATCGACAACCAGTTACGAGTAATAGCATCTTTCATACTAGAAAAACTTGTCACAAGGAAAAAATTATCTGAAAATTTTGAACAATGAATTTCTCACTGTGCTTGAAAATTTATGTTTGATAAAACGAATTGAAATGTACTGTCAACTTGATGGAGCACCAACCAATTCAAAATTCTTAGATAAAACATTTCACAAAACAGAAATTCTTAGTAAAACATTTAGTGGTGAATGGATATAGAGGACTGGTAAATTGGCTACCTAGATCACTGCATTTTATTCCATTAGATTACTGTTTATGAAATGTGAAGCATACAAGCAGTGTAGTAAACACACGACGAACTGATCACTCAAAGGCTCATTGCTGCTGTATTTTTTTAATGTAAATTAAAAGTACTTTAATGTTTCAAAGGCATTTTTCACACACATTACAATTCATTCATCTCATCCTCTGAAGATATACTTAACTGAAGTTCCAGAGGTTAAACAAAAAAAAAAAGAAAAAAAAAAAAAGTTTCAAAGGTCTGAATTTACTGTACTAAAAATAGCTGTTAATTTTTACAAATTCATAACATCTTTCTGTTATATTTTTAATAATAAAAATTGTTTGTTTTTCATAACTATATTACATGAATTTGCTCAGAATTAAATTCTCAAGTAATTTTGTAATATAATTTACTAATTTGTACTTCAAACCTAAAAAAATGCATTTTTGTCACCAAATTTTTCTGTTTTACTCTGGATATCATGAAAACTACAGGAGACAGTTCTGAACCGTTTTATTTGATTTAAAAAAAATAAACTATCAGTTTTACACTCTATATAATCCCTTACAAATTTCGCTATAATCCCATTTTATGAAATCCCTATGAAATGTTTTCACTACCTGTAACTAGTATTTCCTCTGGATTAAGTTTGCAAATTATTTCTTTACTTCCGAATCATCTTGTAAATATATAAACTTACATAATATTCAGTATGTACCAAAACCAAGCCTCTTCAAGAAAAAAACTGTTGGTACTTTTTAGGTTGCAATTTAGACATACCAAATTTATGAAAATCAATTCAGCTTTTAAGACTATAGAATCATCATTTTCAAATATTGCTTACTGAGTGAGAATGACGACTACATTATATGATGACCTTTTTACTTTCTTGTTGAAGCTTTTCATATTGCAAAGTATTTCATCAACAAAGGTTTATGAATATTTGTTAATATTTTTTCTAACATTTATTTAATTCAAAGCTAATATGACCAATACTGTAGAGAAAGAAATATTTTATTTTTTATCACCAAGATAAATTTAAATGAAATACATATATGAATATTCACCGATTTTTTAATGCATATATTTTATTTGGATCCAGCAATCCAAAAGCAAAAAAATATAAAATTACACAAAATATTTTTTCCATGGCATCTTGAATAATTTATTCAAAAATATTATGCAGGACTAACTAATACAATCCTTAATTTCAATCTTAGCTATAGATTAGTTTAAAATATCTGCATGAGCTGCTGCCATCTTACCTTGAAAAAATTTGTTTGCATTTATTTACATGAAATGCAATAAAAAATTAAAATGAAAAGTAATACTTTAAAGATAAATTTCTAACAAGGTAAGAAGTTAAGGTTGTAGTTTGTGGTGATAATGAAGTATATGGGTAAAAAAAATAATTTAGTAATAACACATTAATCGTGAAAATTTATATTTTATTCTTATGTAATAAATAAACTATGAACATATTTTTTT
>JAAAKQ030128272.1:0-13580 GCA_010016005.3 Zanna intricata | reverse complement strand
TTCTTGGAAACAGCGAATTGTTGCCAATAATCATATATAAATATAATAATTGTACGAATAAATTTACGCGCCTACAAGTCTAATGAATGTAAGAGCCTACAAAGACGCAATATATCACGGTGCATAAGGGTTAAACAACATAAGTCTATTGTAAAGACTAGTATCCAATGTAGTGAATGGATATGTGGAACAGCATAATATAATAAAATTTCTCGTAAATGAAGGCGTAAAACCCAGTGAGATTTATTTGCAACTTCTTGCACAGTACTATTGATTGCACTAATGATTATGTAATTATACTATTAATTAAACTCATTTACAAATTGTTGGCTTATTTCAAAAAAGCCTTCTCACATATTTTAATTTAGATCAAAATGAGTCTAAAATTAAAATTATTCCTTGAAATGACCTGTCCTTAAACTTTATAGTGTGTGACTTAGTTGGTTATCATTCAAAATTCAGCAGATGAATTGCAAAAATTTTTATATCATTCCAGAATGTTTGTATTAAATACAATTTAAAGTGGTAGTCAGAAAGACAAAAGTTTTATTAAAGAAAGAAAACTGAAAGACAATTGTATTAAAAAAAATTTGATTCAAGATTGTAGTTTTGGATAAAATCAAACAGTAATGGTAACTACTTGTGCTGTGAAGTTAGCTTAGATGGGGAAGGGGATTTATTAAAAAGATAAGTGAATCCAATATCTGTAGAATAGTTAAGTACTCCATGAAATAAAGCATCAAGACAGATCCACTTAGAATTATTCGAAATGATGGCTGTACTTTACTACTGTATGACGGAGAAGCACGAGTTATGAACAGAATGCAGGAGCAACAAATAGAAATTGCAGAACTACATTTTTGAGAACTGTTAAAGGAGTGACAGGTTTAAAAATGAGGATAGTTGTAATGAACTGCAGGTTACAAACGCATGTGAAATTTTAACCCACTATCATGACAGGTGGTTAGAACATTCACAGAAAATGGACAGCGGATGACTACCAGTGAACACATGAAAATATTGATTCAAAGGAAATATAGACCTACGAAGACCACATTCCTGAAGGAAATAAGTTTTGATGTCAGGACAATTTCACCATAAAGTAAAGAAAAAGAAGATTTAGAGAGTTTTCCCATTTAACACGTTGATTGCCACTCCTCATTCGGTAATGCCGCCCACTCTGCTACTTACGCTACTCATTCGGTAACACCGCCAACTCTAATCAGAGTAGTGATGTTAAATCATTTATATAGCTATATTGTGAGTGAAGCGTAGAAGATAGACTTGTAGTGTTGCGGCGTCATTAAAAAGTAATTATTTTAACACCCAGCACAGTTGCTTACACGATTTTTTTCATCACTTTTAACAAAATGGCTGACCCACCAAGTCCTTCTGGACTGCAGAATAAACAAATGTCTGTTCCTAGAATTCCTAAAACATTTAGTAATGAACAAATATGGCTGGAAGAAAGTGACAATACTGTATCAGTTGAAAATGGTTATCAATTATTCCCACATTCTGAAACTTCAATTTCCAGCTCTGAGGATGAATCTTTTGTTGCCAATGCAGAAAATTTGGATGTTACATTCCATTTGAATGATACAGGTATGTTAAAACAATTTGTATTTAAAAAACAACCAATGCTTCCTCCAAGTTCAGATGATGCCAAGCCTATAGACTTTTTTGAAATGTTCGTTAATAATGTTTTCCGAACTACTGTCCAGTTTAGTAATGAGTATGCTGCAGAAGTTCTGTGTTCTCCAGATACATTGGTAAAATGAAATCCCATATAACGGATTGGAAAGATGTTACAATAGAAGAGTTAAAAATATTTTTTGGCTTATTATTTCACACTAGCACTACTTCTTTGTCTCAGCTCAGTGATTATTGTACGACAGATCCACTTTTTGATATACCAGTGTTTAGAAATTACATAGATTTCTGTTAATTTTAAGATGTTTATATTTCCTTCTGTTGACCCCAATGTGGTTGACTGTGACCGTCTACAAAAATAAGGGTTGTAATAGACTATTTTAACAGCAAAATGATTGATATTTACTACTCAGGTAAAAAACTATCTCTAGATAAGTCAATGGTTCTCTGGCGTGTTCCTTTACTATTCCACCAGTATATAAAGAACTATAAATACAGAATAAAAATATACACTAACTGAACCAAACAGTTTGGTCCTTAAAATTCATGTGTATGAAAGGGCCACAGTTTACGTAGTACTGGGCATACAAAAAAGGTAGTGACACATTTATTGCAGAAAAAATTAGGTCATGGATATCCATTCTACCTAGATAATTTTTACAACAGTGTCAATCTAACTACCAAATTACTTAACAAAGAGACTTATGTTACTGGTACTTTTAGAGTTGACAGAAAAAATAACCCAAAAGAGTTACTGTTGCAAAAATTAAAAAAAGGAGAACACAAATCTGTGTTCAGGAATGGGGTGCATGTTGGCAAATGGCATGATAAGCACACTGTATATTTCATTACATCTGGATTTGGGAATGAAACAGGCCCTTGTACAAATAAAGAAGGCACTACAACAGAGAGGTCAGTAGTTGTTATAAATTACAATAAGTTTATGTCGAATTGATTGACAAGATCAAATGATGGCATACTATCCTTGCAGTAGAAAAATGATTTTGATGATACAAAAAGCTTTTCATCCACACATTTCAATTGTGTTTATTATGTTCTTACTTTTTGTATTCTAAGTACATTAAGAGTGGATGATTTTCGTTTTGATATAAACAGAAGCTTGTTATCATCCCATGCAGCACCTAATATTTATCCAGTTGCTAGAAAACCTTACCTACCACATCAGTAAAATTGAAAAAATGGCACCAGAGAAGAAAGAATCTAAATATGTAAACAAGAAAAAATATATAATACTATATATGAATGAAAAATGTATCCTGGAAACCCCAGACTTTGTATTAATAATCGTTTTGATGTTAATCATAAAAATATGAAATAATATAATTTAGGCCTAAATTGTGTAATTTAATAATTTTTTTTAATTTTAATAAATATTACAGTTTTGATTGTACTGGGTTAGTTTTTTCTTCTCCTTTTAATGGTAAACTCCCATTGGAGTTTCTGTTATCAGTAAGAAAATGTTGATGCTGGATGCCGATCACTCTGATCAGAGTTCAGTTTTTAAATAAATAGTTTATTAGAAAAAATGATTAAAATCAGTTTTCTAATATTTACACAGTATAAAAATTTAAAAATACTGGCATCAGTAATATTTCTAGCTGGCAGTCAACGTGTTAAAATATTTATTATTTCTTGTTCACCAAAACTATAATTAATCAAAAAATGTTCAATGTAAACTCCGTTGATTACATAGAGTACTTTTGATTCTCCCTCTCTACCTTGAAAATAATTGGGCAATGTAGTGCTACTTGTTATAGATATCACACTATGTAATTCCTTGTATACTTGGTATGTTTTCTCCCAGAACAAAATTTAATTTGCTATGAAAACATACTGATAACTAATTGCGTGTCCCTAAGTCCTTATTCCATTCTAGCCAAAATTTCATTTAATTTATTGTATCATTTCCCTTCTTGATATACGAGGTGTGGCTAGAAAATAACGGGACTGATTTTTTGTAAGACAAACAGCGCAAGCCAGAGGGCAGACGCCACATTGTCGAGTCGCCTGACATACCCCCCTTTACATTCCAGCTGGTGTGAAGACCCTAGCCTACTCAGTCGGACCACAGCTTGTGTCGGATAGTGTACCTACCACTCATCAGAAAAATGGTAGGCGTCTTTAATATAGCAACGTGTTAACATGAAATTTTTTGTGGAACTCAGCAAGTCTGCAACAGAGACCTATTCTTTCTTACTACAAGTGTACAGTGATGAGTGTATGTCACGCACATGGGTTTTTGAGTGGCATAAACGGTTCAAAGAAGGATGAGAAGAAATCGAAGATGATCCATGTCCAGGATGTCCTTCCATTTCGAAAACAGACGAAAAAATAGGCAATCGCATCTGTCCTGAAGGTCAAACAGTGAATAAGGAATATTATCTTGAGGTTCTAACTACTCTCCATGAACGAGTAAAAAGAAAGTGACCGAGTTGTGGAAGAACAGATCATGGATTCTTCATCAGGACAACGCTCCAGCCCAAACTGCACTAATTGCTAAGTCGTTTTTGGCTAAGCATTGGATCCCAGTACTGTAACATCCACTCTACTCATTAGACCTAGCCCCATGTGACTTTTTTATTTTCCCGAAAGTGAAAGGAACTAGGTTTGAGACAGTTGAAGCTGTGAAAGAAAACGCGACGGAGACCATGAACATGATTTCAGAAAATGATCTAAAACACTGTTTTAAACAATGGAAAATTTGAATGGAGTGGTGTAGAGATCATGGAGGGGAGTATATTGAAGGCAATAATGTGAAAGTTGTTAACAGAAAAAAATAAAACATGTTACAGCAAAAATTCTGTTATTTTCTAGCCACAATTAGTATTCTCAATAACTCCCAATTATAACCATATTTTCCCTCTGATTAAACCATCTCCTATCCCAATAAATTTTCTCTGAATTATACACTCTGCTAGCTTCTTTGGTAATCTTCCGTTGGATAAATTAATGATTTTATAATATGTTTAAGATTTATATATTTAAACATTAGCCTGGCATTTGTTTCCAAACATAAAATGCAGTCATGATGTTTCTGGTAAGTCCACCCAGGTTTTTCAAAATTATTCAACGTATTCTGACTGCCACTTCTATACAACCAAACTTAATTGCTGTAATTTATAATTGCTTTACACTCAACCTCAAAAACGACATGATTTGTATAGGTTCTAATATTGTCCTTAAGTATAAGTTTTTCCATGCTCTATTCAATGGATACAATGGATTTTGCTGCAGATATTCTCTTTTTATTGTTTTTCTTATGCTGGTTGACAATTGTATTCAAAGAATACAGCCCCCAAGTATTTATTACATCTAAAATGACAGCCCCAAATTTCTATTTCTCCAGTGTCCCTAAACATCTTCCTTGTCAAAAGACCATTACTTTTGATTTAAAGGTTTGCTAATAGGTTGCACTTCCTCTATCTCAATAAAGTAGTGAAATTAATTTTGTTTCCTCTAGTATCTGCAATAAACAAAAATTAATTTTCTTGTCAGTAAATATTTTTTACTGTTTATAAAGGTTTTATATTGAATAATTAAATATCTAAGAAGTGTAATATGTCTTTCTTTCAAAATGTTTTACATTTTGATTAGACTCAAAAATATATATGAGATTAAAACAATATTTCTTAATTTCTTTGATGCTATAAATGAATACAGCAGAATTGAATTAATTAATCCATTTAGTTTTTTTATATTTATTTCATTCCTGCCATCAGGGCTGTTAACAATGTTTATACTACCTGGGGAGGTGCCATCAGTTAGAATTACCAAATCATCTGCAAACCTTATGCATCTTATTTCCTGTTTTCCTATACTTATTCTTTCTTTGTCTTTTAATATAGCCTTATCTATCTTCAATGTAAATATTTAACTGTATAGATGAGAGGCAGTATCCTTGCCTAACAGCTTGAGCTAGTCCCAGTCAGTCATATTTTTATTTACTTTCAATGCTGTTGTCTATCTCATGTATAATTCTTTAATTAGCCTTCTGTCTTTCCATTTTACTTTTTTCTCTTTAAGAATCTCCATCATTTTCTGCCATTTGTCTCTGTCAAATGTCTTTTCTAAATGTTCAAAACAGAGCTCATTCCTTTTCATCACTCTAAATATCTCTATCCTCCCATTTTTAGTAGGCCCAGAATTGTAATTTCAGTAGTTTTTAAGATTGTAGATGTAAAACACAAAATTTGGTGTACAGAAAAACAAGTTTTTTTAGGTTTGAAGAACAATAGATTTGTTATGTGACTGATAAATGCAAAAGATTTGAAACAGAACTTGTAGAGAATTCAATTATGAGAAAATTATTGTAAAAGTAAATAAAAACTTTTAAAATTTGTTTATTTATTGTCGCAAAACAGACGAATTATAGATAGAAAACCATATTATTTCTGTAATAAACATTTTTAAAAACAAAAGTGCTAACCATTGAAAATAATTTTAAAAGAAATAAAAAAAAAATTTTTTTTAAATATTTTGGCTGTGTATATTAATAATTACACAGGTAAAACAAAATAATTATGTAAAAAATAAAATTGAAATGTATGTTACTTGAGAAATATTTTTAAAATCTTTATTGTAAAGTTTGACAATACTAACAGCTGGTTAACAAGGAAAATTGTATACTTCGTTTGAATCTGTTGTCATAAATTCATACACATAAAAGAAGAGTATTGTTATATTTTAGAGTAGAAGTGCCATTTCAATTTTCTAATAAGGAATGTGCCGTGTAATTTTTGTTCATGGATTTTTTAATGGAAATTCTGATGCTGCTTGATGTGTATTTTAGGAGAGATTTTCTGAAAAGCGGATTTCAAAAACGAAAACATGTTCTTGTTTTCATAAATGTTGTAATTTCCTGTGTTCATTTTATGTTGAATACCAAGTAAATCATCGTGTTAATGATGTGCATTGTGTGATTCATACATCTTGGCGTAGCCTTGGAATAAAGAAAATCTTTATCCTTTCCACCTGCAGAAGGTTCAAAATTTGCCAACAGATTACCCCCATTGTTAAACTCTTGTCATTGACTTCTAGACAACACTAATAAAATAAATTCACTTCTATTTATTGATGAAGCCTGTTTAACAGAAAACAGTCTTTAATTCTAAAAATAGTCATTTATGGATTGAAGACAATCCATATGGTATTGTTGAAACTAATTTCCAACATATATTTCACATTAATGTTTGGTGTGAATAATTTATGAAAAAATTATGCAACCATTTTTTTTCAATGAAAATCTTATTGGAAATGCATACTTCAAAACTGGACATAAAACTTTAAAATATTAAAGATAAAACTTTAAAATTAGTTCTTGAAAAATAGGAAGGTGAAAGCTTCTTTACATCATATCGTACTGGCCTTTCTTTTCTAGATCCTCAACATCATTACATTCTTTCTTTAATCACATTTCCTTAGATTTTGCATTCCCTCTGTAGCAAATTGTTTAATTTGCAATGCAGTGGTCTTGCATTCAGTTTTTCATCTACCTATTTACTTCCATTACAAATTAAACAACAAAGAGGATTTAATGTTAAGGTCAAGTGAAGAAAGAATAGAAAAAGTAAAGAATTACAAACATTTGGGCACTATGCAGAATGAAGAATGCAATGAAAATAAAAGGAAGGATAGTGATGGCAAAGGAAGCCTTCAAGAGAACGAATACAAGAAGAGGGAGTTACTATATAGTAAAAGTCTGGCCTTAGAGTTAAGAAGTAGTTAGAAAAATGCTTGTGTGGACCCATCAGGTTGGTCTAGTGGTCAACCCGTCATTGCAGATCAGCTGATTTTGAAATCAAGAGTTCTAAGAAAGATTCAAATCCTAGTAAAGACAGATACTTTTTTATAGATTTGAATTCTAGATTGTGATTACCAGTCTTCTTTGGTGGTTGGGTTTAATTAACCACACAAATGAGGAATGATCAACCTGAGACTGTACAAGACTACACTCATACAAATCCTCTAAAATAATACCTTACCAGTTCCAGAGGCAAACAAAAAAAGAAAAAATGCTTGTGTGGAGTGTTTTGTTTTATAGGAGTAAAGAAGCATGGACATTAAATAAAAATTAATAGGATTAAAGATCCTATTAGAAGATGCATAGATTAAAGAAGAATGAGTACTTCTAAAGGAAGTACACAAAAGAAAAGAAAACCAGTTAGAGGAATTACAATCTTGACAACTACAATGGCAGAATTAGTAGAAGGAGAAAGGAGGAAGAAGAAGAAGGATGCAATTAATAGATGAGGCAAAGATTGGAAATTACGAAGAGACAGATGAGAAGGCTTGGGACAGATGTGGCATAAGGTACCTGTCACCAGTAAGTAATATACCTGATGATCATGAAAAGAATTATTATTTTGTGGTCATGAAATATTAAAAGCTGTCCTCAGTTTGTTAATACTATTACATTTTAGCACATCAAATGAGCAGCAAGGCACATTGTTATTTTGTGACAAGATGATTAAAATTCCAAAATAATTGCAACAAATCAATGTTTTTATGATCTTAAAGATGGAACATGTATATTTTGTATGAAAAGACACTGCTTTACTTCAGATAACAGTTTACTGTTTCTTCCGGCTATACCAATATACGTCTGGAACTACAGAAACTGGATTCCTTAATATTAGGAATATTTATACAGTAAAAACATTAATGCTTAGTTATTTCAAATATTCGGATCCTCAGCATGTTTCATTCTTTATCCTAGACTACAAAAGGAAGTTTATTGTTTAATAATTTTTTAGTTTTTTTTTTTTACATTAATTGAAAAACTAAATTTCATGAATAAGATGCCTCAATCATTTCTTTTCTGAATTATTCAAAAAATGTTTTTTCAATCTTTTTAGCAATAGTAGCTATATGAAAAACATTTAGACCATCAGCAAAGATTTTTTCTAAAAAAATAAACAAGTTAAAATAGTTTAAAGCTCAGACAGAATCGAAGGTTTGAAAACTGTATTTCAGATATAAAATGTTAACAAAATCCATACACTATTGTACATTAAGACTTAGACTTAAATCTATACACTATTGTGCATAGATTTAAGTTTATTTTTTCAGTTTTCCCTCATAACAACCTACATTTCCTTCTATTGTTTTTGCTGTGGCATGAAATTTTTTTCTTACCAAATTCACCTCATGTTCCTGTTCTCTTTAACTGAATTAGCTGTTTTTCCTCATTGTTTCTTCATCCAATTTCTTTAACTTTTCCATGTTCCATTGCTTTCTATACCATCTTTAAATAACTATTCTCATTTGCTTTATAAGTAATGTATGATCACTACTGATATCTGCACACCTGATAATCCATTGGCTTTTGTAACTTAATTACTATACCTTTCATTCACTAAAATATGGTCTATGATAGCATTCTTTGTCCCAGGAGAATACACCCGTTTATACCCTTCTTTCATGGTTTTTGAACAAAGAAATAATTTTTTCTCTAGGCAAAATTCTACTAATCTGTTCCCCCTTCCATTCCTTATTCCTAAGCTAAATTCCTATCACACTTCCTTCTTCATCTTTATCAACTGCAGGATTCCAGTCTCCCACAATACTTTACAGCAGTCCTTTTCTGATTCTATTACATCTTCAAAACTCTCATATGTCTCTTCAATATCTTCTTTATAATTTGTGAAGTTTCTGTAAAGTATGTGTATATTTTGGCATGTATTCTTTACTATGTTTCTTTGGTGACGTTCCAGTCCTAAATGATATTAATCTTATTATTTATGTAGCACACTTTTGCACCCTTTTTGTTACTTCATTCTTCATAATTATTTCACTCCAGTTTTTCTTTCAGATAGAATATGATACATTCTTCAGTCTTCATTTCACCCTGGCCTTCCCACCTTAATTCACTCATTCTTAATATATCTATTTTATTTATTTTTATTTCCTCCTTGAGGTTCTCCAACTTCCACAGTGTAATTAATTCTTGACATTTCAAACTCCTATATGAAATTAGTCAATCTTCTTTGTTCCTTCTATTGGAGATCCAAATGAGAAGCTATTTTAAGTACAGAACATTACCAGAAGATGGCAGCATCAGCACAAAGCTAAGCTGTGTTGCATAAAACATAAAACATGTAATTGATAAATTATCACTAGGATCTTTTAATATTGTTTTCTATGTTCTAATACCATTGACTTCATTAAAAAGTTCTTCTGCTTTTGGGGACAGTTTCCCATCCCCAGGCTAAGTAAGTGCTCTACACCCACCACTGCTCATCCACTTTCTGAGGAGGTCATTGATTCTTGTTATGGGAGGGAACTCCTTACACCAAAACTAACTCTGTCCCTTCAGTCATTAGCACTTGTATATACTAACAGTTGTTAATATATATAATCATTGCCTCCTCTCTACCATGGAGAGGTGAATATCAAGATTTTCCTATCACTGAATTTCAGACATTAAGTATTTCGTAGATTCTTTAATACTTTAGAAAGCATAATCCTTTTATTGATTGCAATAGTTTTATCAATTCTGATAATATTTATTGTAAAAAAAATAATAAATTGACAAAATATCAACAAAAAGACAAATTACAAAAACAATTCCAGCAGTTACTCCTGCTACAATCCCATTAACTGAAATAATATACGTAACAGAAAAAATTATTAGACCATCAATTGCTAATTTGACAGTTGAACATCAGTAATACTGATCAAATAATACTCACAATGAAAAGCTTAAATAAAAATGAAAATGGTTAAATGTGAACATGTAACCATTTATAAGCATTGTGTTTGCAGTTATTTCAAGTTGTGAAGAATTTTTGCACTGTTTCATTATATCTGATAAAATTTAGGTAATTACTATTGTCCTGAAACCAAGGAATATATTCAACATTCAATAATACTGATGATGAGCCACTCTAATATGTTTATTAATTTTGTCTGAAAAAAATTGATACGATTATTGAAACTAGTTTCAAAGATTAAGAAAATTTGCAATTTAGAATAAATATGTTGAAAATGATTCTCACTCATATCTGTAATAACTTTCAAATTCCACATTCAAATTAGTCTTTATTAAATTGTTAAAGCAAGAGTAATTTGAATTGAAAAATTAAATCTGTTAGGAGCATATGTCAAATTTCAGTCAGAAACATTGATAATTTTGTTGTTGGCAGTCATTGGAGTCTTATCAAGAATTACGTTTTGTGAAGGATAAATGAAAGAATTTTGTGTAGTGATCAAATATTACTTCTTGAAAGGAAAAACTGCACAGGAACTAAATCCAAGCTGGATAAGTAATATGTTGAGTCAGTTCCATCATTTAGAACAAGTATCATCATTTATTTACAAGTGGTTTAATCATTTTTGGAGTGGTCATATAAGTATAAACAAACAACATTCAATATTTTGAACAGTCTGTTGAGGTTAAAACTGCAGAGAATATTAATGATAAGGTGATAAAGATAAAAGATTGAAAGCACTTGAGAGAGGTAGGAAAATAAAAATGAACTGGTGCATCACATTTTACAAAAATATTTAAAATGTGAAAACTGACTAAAATAAGTGCTGCATTTAGTTACAACTGGTCAAAAATGTGAACATGTAACCATTTATAAGCATGGTGTTTGCTGTTATTTCAAGTTGTGAAGAATTTTTGCACTGTTTCATTATATCTGATAAAATTTAGGTAATCACAATTGTCCTGAAACCAACGAATATTCAAAACAGTGGGTTGGAGTCAGAAACTTGTTTCAAAAAAGGTGAAAACTGTTCCATGAGGAGGAAAGATGATGACTATTGTTTTTTTTAGGATGTTTGTAATGTAAACTTAATTTACTTTCTAGAAAATGATAACTGGACAATATTATGCTGAATTATCATTTCCTGAATCACCTAAATTAGAAAATAAGGAAAACAGGCCTTATTGATGAAAAAGAACCTTCCAAGACAATGCACTAGCTCACTGAAATTGATAGAATTACACTAAAAATGTTTTTCTATTTCTACACCTACTTATCAAACTTTGCACCATCAGCCTATTTACTACCTCTAAATATGAAAACATGCCTTACTGGAAAGAGTCTATATCTTATGATTGAGCTGATAAATATTGTGAAGTTCACAAATATTTTTAAAGCAGAACAACTCCATCAATTTTTGTGTAAGAAATACGCAAAACTTTTGGATTTATGATCATTTTTTTATGATGCTGTGGTGCTCCTTGGATTTTGTAAAATATGCAAAGTTACTAGACTACAAATTGATAAATATTTTAATTGCTCATTCCTTATTTCTCAGCTAGTCAGGAAATTAAGCTATGTATGTTTTATTCTCTATAACTTAATAACAATATTGAACAGCCATAATTTATTTGATATATTACAGATATTTTTGTAGAGAATAAGCTATGAGCTATGGAAAGAACTTTGTGTTAATTCAGAACAATAGAAAATCAATTTTAATACTAGATCGTTGATACCAGTGTTCTTTGGTGGTTGGGTTTCAATTAACCACACTTCTCAGGAGAGGTCAATCTGAGATTGTACTAGACCAGGGGTCGGCAACCTGCGGCTTGCAAGCCACATGTGGCTCTTTGGATGTGAAGCTGCGGCTCTTTAGTTCCATACGCAAGTTTTAGATTGTTTATATGTTTGGCAATTTTCATTGATTTGTAAAATGTTTTTGATAAATTGTATTTCATTATGCCCAGCTTCTCGTATGTATTTACTTAGGTATATGTTGACATAGTAAATAATTGCAAAACTTGTCATCTGCTGTTTTGGATACCTAAATAATAATTTTAAAAATTCTTTATTACAGCTTCACCGCAAGCATGGCATCTACAAAAAAAAAAAGAGAAGAACTGAAGAAGAGCATCGAGGATTCAATTGGGATTGGACGGAGTCATTCGCTTTCATATGCAACTCAGATGGCCTTCTGACTTGTCTCATTTGCCACGAAAAACTCGCACACAATAAGAAATCAAATTTAGAGAGACACTTCACTATAAAACATACTCAGTTTGCTAGTAAATATCCAGCCGGCGAAGAACGAAAAAAAAATGTCAACGAGCTCCAAAAACAAAAACAGCAACCAAGTTCCATGTTAAGTAACTGGACGCAATCTACAAGTAATGTTAATCTGGCAAGCTTTGCGGTATCACTAGAAATTGCAAGAAAAGGCAAACCATTCACAGATGGTGAGTATGTCAAAGATTGCTTCATATGTGCATCTGAAGAACTGTTTCGTGATTTCAAAAACAAACCAGAAATCTTGAAAAAATCAAAGATTTGCCACTATCCACTAAAACAGTACAAGATAGAATAGCTAAAATGTCTTCAAATGTATTTGCAGGTGGAAGATATTCAACTGTCTTCTGCCTTATCACTTGCTATAGATGAGTCTTGCGTCATAAAAGACACGGCACAAGTTGCCCCTTTTGTCAGGTATATGTCTTCCCAAGGTCCAAAGATGAACTTCTAGGATTGCTACCGCTCTCAGGACAAACTAGAGGGGAAAATATAGCGAATGCCGTGCAAAAATGCCTTGAAGACAATAAGATCAATTTAAATAAAATCATTTCAATAGCAACTGATGGAGCCAGAAGTATGACAGGAAAAAATAAAGGGGCAACGATTCTTCAGACCAAAATAAACCACAAAATTCTTACGTTTCACTGCATAATACACCAAGAAGTGCTTTGTGCTCAAACATTTCCAGCCAAAATAGTTGAGGTCATGAATTTGGTAATCAAGATTGTTAACAGTATTTTGTCAAAAGCACTCTACCATCGTCAGTTTAAAGAATTCTTAACCAAAATGGAGACTCAGTATTCCGACCTCGTTCTTCACAATAAAGTGCGATGGCTTTCCAAAGGTAAGGTGTTGAAACGTTTTGTTTTGTGCTTGAATGAAATAAATACATTCCTAAATGAAAAA
>JAAAKQ030128239.1:0-13582 GCA_010016005.3 Zanna intricata | reverse complement strand
TTGGGTTTCAATTAACCACACTTCTCAGGAGTGGTCAACCTGAGACTGTACAAGACTACACTTCATTCACATTCATATACATCATCCTCATTCATCCTCTGAAGTAATAACTTACGGTGGTTCCGAAGGCTAAACAGAAAAAGAAAAAGGTTTAGAAATCAAACATTTGCCAGATAACTTTAAAAAAAATTCATCTTCTATTTTATCTTACCTCCTATTTTTGTAGCGGAAGAATTAAATTTTTTTTTTATTGTTTCAGAATACAATAACATTGATCTATTTTCAACAAAGCCTTTTACTTGGAATAATTTCGTTGATAAATCAGTATTTTTATTTCCCTTGATGCACAGAAAGTTAAAACTTTAATTTAAAATATAAAGAATTTATATACTGACGAATTTCTTGCCAGTATTTTAATATAAGTTTTAGATGCCATTGTTGTTTTTTTTATAAATTTAATTAACAAATTTTTTCAACAACGGAGTACTTCAAAGTGCCTAAAGACTTCCATTATTTCGTTCCTTAAGGAAGGTTCAATGCTTAATTTACAAAAATATCAGCCGTTTTCGTTATTGTTCATATTTTCTTAAGTTCCTGAAAAAAAAAATTACGAAAAGTAGATGTAACATTTTTTGAGAAGCAAATATAATGACAAATTTTTAGCATAAGTTTAGGAAAACATTGTCTGCTGACAGCCATTTTCTAGTTTTTTAGAAAATATTTAAATAGCGTAGATAACAAAAATATATCTATTTTCAATTTTTTGCGATGTCAGTAAAGTATTCGATTTAATTTACATTTTTTTAAATAGTGAAAAACTTAGTAATCATGCTACAGAAAAAGTTTTCTACAATTGACTACGACATATCTTATCAAATTTAAACAGACAAATGAGCTTTCATCGTTTGATAAGAATACACAAACATATATGTATAGCGCCAAAAAAGGTGTATAGAATGTATAATGCTACAAAAGGTGTTCTTGGTCCCGTGATTTTTCTGTTTATTAATTATCTCTTTAAAATTCTCAACAAATAACTGTTAACCTCTTCGCAGATGATGCTACTGTATGTACGAGAAGATATTTCAAAGATAATTCGTACATTCAATGATAATTATTTAAAAAGAGTCTTGAAAATTGTAAAATAGCAGTTCAAAGAATCTATTCATCGGATGGATTGTAACAGTTTAACTTTACGTAAGAATAAAACTGTTCCACTGCTCTTCTCCGTGTTCAGATGTAGTAAAGCTTGAGCGAAATTTCCATTAATGACAACGACTGTACTTCAGTTTTTGACCATATTGCGAAGTTTCTGGGTGTTTTATTAGATGAAAAATTCTTTTGTGGTGATCAAATAGATTTCGTTTGCTACAAAATCAAACCGCATTGCTTATCATTGTTAATAAAAACGTTAAGTTTAGTTTCATTATTAAATTATGTCAAGTACATTCTGTGTAAAGTATATTTCATCCTAGGGCTCCCTCAACTCAAAACGAGTTTTTAAGATATAAAAATGTTTGGTTTCCATAAATACAGATTCCATTTACTGAATACCGGTTTTTAGTAAATTAAATTTAAATGTTTATGTTTTGGTGTTTAGACAATTTCAAAATTTTAAACTTCACTAAATTAAACCAGATAAAATATGAATATAATTTTATTTTAAGACTCATACTGCCTAAGAAAAGTGAAAAAGTACTGGCAAGATAATTCTATAAAAAAGAGTTGGTTTAACTCAGAATGTGAGTTAAAATAGATCCAATTAATATACTAAATTAAAATTTGTTAGCTTTTCTGATCAGTCTTCTCCAGTCTACTAATTTTTAGAGTTTTTAATGCGCTTCAATGAAGTTTCTATTCTTTTCACTTTCTTTCATGCTTTTTTGAAATTTACTTCTTTTATTTTTTAATAATTTTTGACATTCATTTTATTTTATTTTTATCAGTAATAAATACGGGCAGAACTACTTAAGAATATGATTTTTAAAAATTCCAGTCATCAGCAATAGTCATTTGCAATGCCATCAATGTATGGTTGCTATATATTCATTATTTTCGATGAGAATCATTGGAATCTGCTGTGCACACCATAAGTTAGATAAACAACTGTCTCTTACAGTACAATACCAATTACTGGTCTGATTTATCTAAACCCTTGGGGTAAGTAAATTGAACAAATATGTAACAGCCAAAAGAAATTTATTTGTTTTGTTGTGTATACCGTGTTCTACCTGGAACATAAATTATTATTATTAATAAATAATAATAATTTATGTATTTTGTTCAATCTGTCAAACTCTATTAAAAGTATTAATTTGTACAAAGTTCAGGTAAATAATTAATAAAACCATTAAAATCCCCCATTGCAACAGCCAAACATCCATTAATGAAGACATCAATCTGCCACAAATTCATCGTAAATATTAACCATTATATAAATATTAATCGACTGTCAAATTTTAAGAGATTTTCTATTAAATATTACTCTAATATTTAATAGAAAATATTACAGCAATTATTATAGTAGATGATCAGATCAAATTGATAATTCTATTTATTTATTTTTACATGAGATTAATTGCAATTATGAAATCTTTTGTGAAGTGTTGAGAACTGTATCCTTAAAAAAAAATTGTCTTGCATTGTTGGTTTGAAAGAAACCATTGATTAAGATTTAATTAGTAGCATTGTCAACCATTTTTTAGTGAACACAAAATATACGAGTATTTATCACTTAATGTTAGAGTGTGGAAATTAATTTAGTTTCACTGCTTTTCTAATGAAAGTACAATATTATTTTCAATCGCGTAGTGGGAGTGGTAGATGAAAATAAATTTTCTTAGCATTCTGTGACATGAAGATTGTGAAAATACCATTCACTCAAATTGTGGTTTCGTGTGTGTATATATATATATATATATATATAAAACGAAAAAAAGAAGAAAATTTCAGTACATGTTCTAGTGGAAAAAAGAATGAAAAAATTCATATAAACAAAGGTCTAGAAACGCTTTCTTTCCGAGTTATGGCTAGCGAAAGATTTCGCCCGGATTTCCGCTTTTCTAATAAAAATAAGCCCTCTTCTTTTTATTAGAAAAATTTTAGAAGTAAAGTTGGTGGTATCTTATGTAAATTGGCCTGAGAAATAGGATAAAATTAGTCCCAGAATTGTAACTTCAGTATTTTTTAAGATATTCGACATAAAACACAAAATTCGGTGCCTTTTTTTTAAGGTTTACAGTACAATAGTTAAATGACTAATAAGGGCAGAAGATTCAGTAACAACACTTGTGTAAAACTTAATTCTGAGAAAATTATTGTGAATACAGCCAATAAAAAGTAAATAAAAACTTAAAAGAAAAATAGACAGAAAATCGTGTTATTCTTTCTGTACCTAATAAATATTCTTTTTAAAAACAAAAACGCTCATTACTGAACATAGTTTTAAAAGAAGTAAAAAATTTATAAAACAATATTTTAACTTTGTATATTCCATAATTTTATACATGTAAAATGAAATAATCGCATTAAACTAAATTTAAATGTATGTTACTTTACAAATATTTTTTTAAATGTTATTGTATACTTTATTGTATTGTAAACGTTTTTTTATAGATTGGTCAATAATGAAAATTTTGTCTGTTTTACTTCAATAAAAAACCGATAAATAAAAGTTTTTATTACTTTTTTTTTACTGTATTTACATTAACTTCCTAAAATTAAGTTCTGTACAAGTTTTGTTACTAAATATTCCGCATTTATTAGTCATTAAACAAAGCTATTGTACTGCAAACCTAAAATAAAACTTGTTTTTCGACACCCAATTTTTTGTTTTACATGAAATATCTTAAAACGTACCGGAATTACAGTTCTCTACCTGTTTTATCTTATTTCCTAGCTCAAATTACTTAAGAAACCACCAACTTACCTCCTTATTCTGGGTCCCAAAACTTACAGTAGGCTTCTTCCAGAACTATGTTTTTATGAATTTTTTTTCATTACTTTCACCAATAGAACACCTGAAACTTTCTTCGTATCTTCATTGGACACTCTGCGTATTTATTTATAGGACTGTGTATGAAATTTTGTGGCTCAAAAATCTCCAAAACTGCTTAATCAATTTCATTGAAATTTAGATATGCTCTGGGTAGTGTATCTGAAGTTGTGCACGTGAAAATTTGATGAAGAGTTTTGATGGTCGAGTTGTGTTTGAGTTACGCTGAATTTAAAATCAAACAATTTGAGCAGGACAAGTTAGACAGTTGATTAGAAGAAGTTCATACTTTATAAAGGAAACAAAATAAAATCACGAAAAGTCCGTCTTCTTGTACAGACCTGCACAAGAATTCTTTTTACTTAATAATATTCTAAAACCAATATAAATATTTATTGGTTTACCCAAAAAAAAAAAGAAGATTAGACTATTGTAGAAACAAAAGTGAAAGTTTTGAACAATAGTCATTGTCTTCAAAAATAGTGCAAATTTCTTAATGTTCAACCATTAAAATACAAGTGAAGAAAATATAATTACAGTTACAATGACAAACTCTATTACATACCATTTAATGGTTTCATAATATCTAGAACACCTTGGTGAGTAGCATAATGGTAGTTGAATTAAAATAGTGTACAATAAGGAAAAAACACCATAGTTGAAGTATCTTAAACGAAATTTTAATAATTCTGCGATAAGACAGTCCATGTTATTTCCAGTTAACAAAAAAAAGGGGAAATCGTTAAAAATTGGATTTATCTTTATTTATAATATGTATAGTTTTAATTCTATTAATAAAAATATAATTAGACTCCTAACTGATTTCGTTTCAGGTTTAAAATCCAATGTTGTCCACAAGTTAAACTACCAAGAACTAGACAGAGCAGCTAATCGATTAGCCCAAAATATTCTTAAACAAATTCATAAGAGAAACAGTAAACCTAATTCAGATGGTGACTGGGTTATAGCAGTCAACTTATCTCCAAGTGATGCCCTCATTCTGACACTTCTTGCTATTTGGAAAACTGGTGCTGCTTACCTTCCAATAGATAAATGTGCTCCTCCGACCAGAGTGAAACATATCATCTCAGAAGCTAAACCTGTACTCATCATAATAGAAGACAACACTAGTAAGTATTTTCATACAGAACTTCTTGAAAATATACAACTTTCTAATTCTTTTCTTACAAATAATTTTATTCAAGGGTGTATTTCCCTTATATTAGATTCATTCACTCCTCTTTTACACAAAATATAAGTTAGAATGTGAACCAAATACATGAATATTACAACTCATTTTCAAATTTTTAAAGTAGTGATTATACATTACATAAGTACGACTTTGACATTAAGATGACAAACTTTAGTAACACATTATGGAACATTTTAAAAATTGATTTTAAAACTGAAAAAATTAAATTAAAAAAATTCATTTTAATTTAATTTCTCTTAATTTAAAAGATGAACAAATGTATTTTCAAAAGATTCAAATTTATGCTTCTAAAAGATCTTTTTTGAATTCTTAATTCCATATCCATGATGTTCTGTTTGAATCACCATGTTCAAATTTCAATTAAAAGTATGCCTTAATTCAAAACTACCCATGTAATCATTAATTTAAGCTGAAGTTTGTAAAAACTTTATCTTACCATTAACTAGCTTTAAGAACTGTTTTATACATTTATATGGCTCCTTTTAGCACTCTTTGGCAGACAATGTATGGACTAGTTATGAAGTTAAGAAGTGTTAATGAAATTAATTATAATGTAATAATAATTAAGTTTTATATGTGTAATTATGAAAATATATTAAGGTAAGTATTTGATTCAAACCTATTTTGATTCTTTTATTATTTGTATAATACTGGCTATTTCAAAACTAAATTACAGTATTTTATAAGAACAATATAATATTTTTAGTAAAAGAAGCAAATTGAAAACAGATATTAAAAATCTGAAACAATATAATAAAATGTAGTTTAAAACATTTTTAAAAACAAATATGAAACAACTCGCTTTCTAACTACTTTAAATATTCTTCAAAAGATCCTTAAAAAATTATGACACAACTTCTTCCTCAGCAATAATGCAAATGATACCATAATTTTTTCAAATGAAACTGACTGGAAATCCATTTTCAAATAGATGGACAAATAAAATGCAGATCTAAAGGTAAGTATATCTTAACAACAATAGCACTAACTGTAATATCATCACTAAGGAAGGAACTGCTTCAGAGTTATAAGAAAATCTTCAGAATACATATTTTTATATATTTTAAAAAGTGAGCTGTTTTTAATTTATTTTTACAAAAATTATTGTAATTATTAGTAGAAATATCATTATCATACCTTATGTGGAATTTTTTTTTATATTCTGAGGCTTACCATCCGAGGCCTAACAGCCTGTTCATTTCATTCAATCACAATCACAGGGAAAAATCACATTTCATACACTATAAAAAGCATTACATCTTTAGAAATTTATAGTTTAGTTAATTGCTAGCTGATCATATGCTAGGTCTTCTGTGATGTTGCCTTTCAACCCTTATCAGGATTTGAACTCGGTCTGAAGAATGCACTCTTCAATGTACCACACTGTAACTATTGGTTGGAAAAGGTAGGATGAAGTTAGCTTTGTATACAGAACTCTTAATCTGGTGATACAAATTTGTTCATGTAGACTACACTTGCCAGTCATTGACATCTGTCATCACTTCATTTGATTCGTAGTTCTATTTGCATGGTAGCACAAATCTGCTGCTACACAATAGAAACAAGAGGTATGCATTCATTGCGTATATTGATCTTTTAGGAAATTGTTTGCGACAGTCCGAGCAACAGTATCTGTTTCCTCATTGCCTTGAATGCCTACATGGCCAGGCTCCAGATAAAAGTGAACAAAGAGCCTCAGTGTCTTAGTTTGTGTTGCAAATCAAGAATTATTCAAGTAATGGATCTTTTGCATATTTGTTGCCTAAGGCTCAAGCTCAAGGTTAATAAGCTTATTGAATCTGTATAGAAAACAAATCTTTCAGTAGCACAGACTGTACACAGAAAGTACTAAAGCACAGAAAGCACAGAAAGTACTAAGTGCTTTCAACCCAGCATAAAATTCAGCAATATATAGGCTCACTTCCATTGGAAGTGTCCACATATGGAGAATCCTGTTAGCCGGAATGGCGCTCCTTACCCCTTTTTCTATTTTCAACCTATCATTGAAAACAATCATGTGATCTGACACTTACTCATCAAAAACCAATCCGAATATAGCTCTCACTTCTATTGGGCAGCATGTTTTCTTGTTATCCTTTGTGATACCCAAATGATAGTAAAAACTCTTTATCATCCATGGAGGGATTTCATAAAATTTGTACAGAAGCATTCTCAGCATTTCTGATGTTGTAGTGTTGAGCTAATTCAATAGCATGGATGATGGCTGGTCAAGTGGTGTATTGTATTGGTCATCAGATTCTTTCATTTTGGCTATAGCATAAATGTACAGTTCAAATGGTCAGGAAGAGATAAAATTTTTGTTGTGTATTTTAGTAAAACCTTGCTACATTCGATGTCTAATCGTGTTGTGCCTGTTTCACAGTACAGGTTTAAAAGGTCTAGTGAAATACCTTCTCAAACATAGCTCCTGAAGCATAGCTGAGCTATGCACATAGCTGTTGTGAAAAGGGTGTAGCTTCTTTAACTATAGTATCTTGGCTGATAATCCATAGTCAACCTTGGATAATATTATTGTTGTGTGGAGAGGCAGTAGAACTTTTCTATCAGCATCCCAATTTATATGGGAAATTCATCTAATAACATTCAAGACCTCTAAAAGATAGGTAATCTATATGGGGCCTTCATGTTCAGCATCTGTTGAATTTTAGACCAAGTAATTTAACCCTGTCTTTACACCACAGCGCCTTGTATTTTCTATTTAATAATTGCATGTGATTTGGCCTAATAAAAAGTGTCAGATTATCTACACACTTGAATTTTCCTATACCATTGATTACAATGATAAATAGAGTATCATTAAGCGGAGATCACTTCAGTATGCCACTTTCAAGCCATGAATGTTTGACAGGGACTGTCCGACACAAACTCAAAAAGTTCTGTCTTTGAGAAAGCTGGAAATGGATTTGGATAGCTATCTCTAAACTTCCACTCATGCAACTGCTTGAGCATGTTAAATCTCCAAGTTTTATCAAACATTTTCTTGAGATCAAAGAAGAGAGTGATCATGTGCTTCCTTTGAACAAAAAGGTTTTGGATGTTGTTTTCAAGATAGACCAGTTGATTGGTGATAGAATGATACCTTTAGTAATTTCCCTAAACCACACGTGAGAAACACAGGAGAGTAGTTTTTCATTTTCAAGAGAGGAATGATAGAAGCTTCTTTCCAAACCCTGGAGTAGTTTCCTGTATCCAAACATTATTATAAATGTTCAGTTATCTGGTCAGTATTACATTTATTATACTAGATTTATATATACTGAATATAGTACTACAGTTGTAGTCGATATAGTATATTGTAAGGAGTATAATTTTTTTTTTTGTTTAGCCTTAGGAATCATCATAAGGTATTACTCACAGAGGATAAATGAGGATAATACTTATGAATGTAAATGAAATGTAGTCTTGTACAGTCTCAGGTTGACCATTGCTGAGATGTGTGGTTAACTGAAACCCAACCACCAAAGAATACCGGTATCCACGATGTAGTACACAAATCCGTATAAAAGTAACTGCCTTTACTAGGATTTGAACCTTAGAACTGTCAACTTTGATATCAGCTAATTTTTTATGACAAGTTTAACTACTACACCAACCCACTGCCAAGTGGGTGTAAGGTAGGGGTAAGGAATATCAGAAATCCCATTACCATATTCTCAGCAACTTGGATGATAGACCCATCGTGAATGGCATGTTGTAGACATAATCTGTGTCTGTATTAAAGTTAAGATCTCGCTTTGTTTCTTATTTTTATTTTTTAAGAAAAGCTTCTGGACAGATAGTGGATTTAATAATGTGGATGTGTTTTCTAGCTGAAATGTTAGCAATTTCTTCTGCACTGTAGTTTAAATCTCCCTCATTTTCTATGCATTTAAGGGAACTGAATATACTGATTTACCAGCAGCTGTTCGAATTTTCCTCCATAGATTTATGTTTCTATTGTTGATATGTGTTCTCCTGGCTAGAATCTTTTGCAGCCATTATCTTCTTCAAGCAGCAGCTCGGATCAGAAGGACAACTGTCAGTATTTGGGATAAATTGTGCTACAGCAAATGTGATAGAGGAGGATATTTCTAGCAACTTCTTACTTTTATGATCTGTTAACATTTCAAGAAGCATACCAGCTGATGTTTTTGACAACTGATCCAGCACAAGCACTGATGAATTTCTCAATTAAGAAAGGACCGACTGCCTTAGAATTTCCCTCTGTTATTCTTACTATAAGCTATTTCGTATGACAATTATATTACTTGTTTGGAAAAGCTGATTCAGATCTACAACTGTAGTTTTTCTTCTCTTCACCTCACCAGGAAGGCTTTTTACACTATGAGGGCTTTTGAGTAGTCCCTCAACCAGTGATTTATTCTTTGTTGATTTCATTCAAATCCCAATGTACCGAGGAAGAACAGACCACTGTTGCAAAACCTAGTCTTACTGCAGACAGGGGCATATAATTCCCACAAAATGATATTTGCTAATTTGATTACACCAGCAATAAATATTATATTAGACAAAATTAAAGATAGAACTGAATTTATCATACTTATTCTGATAAGATTTATTTTTTTAGACAAATTTTTATATATATCATGTAAATCAGACATACAACCGAGATAAAGTTTTGTAGATAAATTATATATATTTCTTTCTATTTAGATGAACAAAGTGATGTGTACAATTTGGAGAATGCTGTTGCCTTCCAGGAACTGGATACAGATGCTATGCATATGCAAGCTGAACCAATTGCAGATGGCCAAATGTTACCCACAAATGATAAACCAATTGGAATTGTCCTTTATACATCAGGAAGTACAGGAATACCTAAAGGTAAGCTCTTTCTCTATTATAACTAGTAAATGACAATTACCTACAATTCCATAACTATGTAAATTAATGAAATAAAAATATTCTTACAAAGATATGATAGCATAAGGTATATGATCTGATCATTCATATCATATTCAGTACCAATTTTAATTACACTTTCAGTAAGTATTAAACTCATCAGGCTCACTTATTTGAATGTATTTCCTTAAGTATGTTTTTCATGACATTATCAGTTAGTAATTCAGATCAACAATGATTTTTAGCAAATAAGATGAATTCTGAGATATGTCTGAATAAATAATTTATATATTTACTTAAATCTATTACACCAATTTTATCATCTTTCTCACATAAACCATTTTTTTCCTTCACTATTATTAATACCTTACTATGCTATACATTGTTTCAGTAACAATGCACCAAGCAATTTTCATAAATCTTCTTTTTGAAATATTCATTCTCCATATGTATGCTTGTGTTCTAAGCATTATATATTCAATTATTTAAGAGTTCAAAATGACTTGTATTCTGTGAACTTAACTTGATCCATATCCTAAAACTTACTATATGAACTAATCCTTAACACTCGAACTTCAAGGTAGCTTTTATTTTTTGTTATACATCATACCTACAAGCTAATTTACAATTTTCAGGGCCTAATGAGCTGCAATGAATGCTCATCTCATTCCTTTCTGATGCTCATAAAACATCAAATTTACCCTTCCTCTTCCAAATACTTCCTTATGCTGGTAGCACTGATTAAATGTAATCACGTATTTTCTCTTTCTAAATTTATAATTTGTAATTGCATTACAAACAGCCATTTTTTTCTAATAATAAATATCAGACAAACTACAAATGCATATTCACCTTTGTTAACCAGTAAAGGTCAGAATTAGATCTTTAACAGTTCTATACTAATCTCCTACAAAGTACTTAAATTTGGATTTATGTTAAAAGAATGTTCTCGTTACAGAAAATAGTGCCTATTGATGATAAAATTTGTTGAATGATTTCATCAAAATTAACTTCAATATCTGAAACTGAATTTTAAAAAAATAGAGGCAGCATTTTAAAATATAAGCTAAAAAATATTGAATTTTTTTATTAATATTAAAAATGCAAAAATTGAACATTTTTTTTGAGTAGTCTCAATTATTTGAGTTCTACAAAGAATTTTAGGTAAAATTTACAAATTTTCTTTTTAATATTCTTTATTGTAGTGTTAAGCCTACATATTACACTACATATCAAAAAAAGCAAAATTGATGCATTTCAATATTTTGTTTTAAATCTAATCAGACTATTATTATGATATTATCAAATGATTACCTCATATAACTCATCAGTATTATCAGCAGATGTGGATACATCTCTTAAGTTTAATTTCCTGATCAATTCAATTGACTGATCACTCAACTTTTTACAGAAATTGTCACTTTGACTTTTTGTCTTTTTTTAAATTTTTCTAGGTATGCGAGTAATTACAGAAAAGTATATTTTCATTTGTTTTTATTTACAATAGGCTGTTGTAAAGCTGTTAAAACTATGTATGAATAATATAATTTAAATATTAAAATTATTTACACTTATTTATGTTAGTTAAGAATATTATCATTAGATTATTGTGTCTTTTCAAACATCTATCTAAAAAATTGTTGACAGCTAACATTTTAATGATGGCTAGTGACAATATTCTTTTTCAGAAGAGCCGATTTTCTCTTATTTGCTTTAAATTCAGTATTGAACTACATTAAAACTATTTCAGTGTGCCAACTTAATTGACACACTTATGCTCATCTGCTGAACTTAAATGGTCCAGCCATTGTAGAATATTTATAAAATCAGATCTTTTTTGTAATCACTACATTTTTATTTTAAAAAAAATCACATTTTAAAAATATATTCTTAATCTGGATAATTGTCATGCAGGTGTTAGAATACCACATTCTGCAATCCTGAATCGACTAACATGGCAGTGGAGAGAATTCCCGTATGGAAAAAATGAACATATTTGTGTTTTCAAGACTGCACTAACTTTTGTAGATGCTGTGAGTGAGATATGGGGACCACTACTGTCACCAGAACCTAGGTCGATATTAGTAGTCCCAAGACAGGTTACTAAAGATCCAGAGAGGCTAATTAGTCTTCTAGAAGAATTTAAGGTAAAAATACATTTTTAATCAACAGTGCTAATTTCTGAATAAAAATAATTTACATAATTTTAATATATAGACTGCTTGAGATCTTTTATCAGATATTTACTACTAACCCATATTAATTTATTATAATTAACGTTCTAAACTTATTATCATCTTTCTTTTGTAAGATAGCCTAATTGTTACTTATTGCCCATTATTTGCATCATCCAATCACAAATTACTACTCACTTTTCCAAATTCATCACTAATTGAACACCCTCTAAAACAGGATTCTCAACCTTTTTAGCTCGACAACCCCCAAAAATTAAAGAAAATATATAATGAATATTTCACAACACCCCAATCACAACCCTATGAAACCTAGTTAAAATTATTTAGCTATGTTGATAGCAATAGGTATGAACATGCATGAATGAAGTGTTCAAACATGAGCAATTTACAGGTTCCAACTTGATGTGTATATACCCCTTGTAATTTGATCTGCTTTCATAATATTTACTGTGAGAGCATCATGTTCAAAAATGCATGTGATACGTTTGAACATATGCTCTAAGCAGTGTAAAAGAATTGTAAGGGATTGCTGAACGTCAGTTTAGTTTTGAATGCAAAGGGTGCATCTGATGACTTTATTAAGTTTTTAAAAGTATAGTTCTATTGAAAATAATAACTGAGGTCTCGGTTTTATAGTGTCAATTCAAAGGACATCAGAGTTTTTTTTTTCAATTAGTTTCTTATGCAAAATGGATAAATTTGAGAAAAAACAAAACATTGAAAATATTAATCCCTTTTACCATGTCTTACATCTGTGAAAAATGTTTTTCGTCTATGGTTGCTCCAAAAACTAAATATAGGAATCATCTTTTATCTCTTGAAAACAATTTGCTTTCTAACTTTTACTTTTTGTGTTTCTAACAGATATACGCATCGAAAAGCTTTTAAATGTAAAACAAAAGCAACCATCTTAGAAATCTATTTTCTTTACATGTGTACTTAGAAATGTAAGTAAAATGTGTATAATACACATTTTTTCTCATAAAATGATTTCATTATTATTTACATGTAAAACTGTAGGCTGATTTCACAACCCCCTGTTTAATATCACCGTGACATTTAATATCATCGTGGTTGAGAAACGTTGGTCTAAACAATTAGGAGTGTTGTATTTTACTCAATAATGTGATCTGAATGAATGATTTGTATATAACACGATATAGACTTCCCCACAATTATTTTAACAATACAGTCATGGTCACCAATTATAGTGAGAACATGATTTGTGTAAATAACCAACACGATATTAAGCCTTCTCACAATAATTTATTTAACACAACAAAACAAACAAACAACACTTACAATGCTTAACAAAAT
>JAAAKQ030128228.1:0-13582 GCA_010016005.3 Zanna intricata | reverse complement strand
AACTTATATAACTAAACATATATAAAGATATAAAACATTACTTTTACTTATCATTACCTAAAACAACAGAATAGAGCATAAATAAACAACTCTAGGACAAATTAACTGTTAAAGCCTATATCGGGTCATATTGACCCGAACAGTACAATAGTATAAACTATGTAGTATAAACATGTGACGAAAAATTAATATAAAAAGAAAAAAAAAATTGTATGTAAACTTTGCATTTGTGATACAAAGTCATAGAATCAGAAACTTATGTCATTAACGGGAGGAAAATTATAAGGAAATAAAAATTTTTTTGGGTCAATATGACCCGAACTGAACAGCAAGGTTAAACCACTAATAATAAATATAAATGACTTATTAAGATAAGTGATGCAAAAAAATTTAATACTCTTGGTATAAGGATTCTTAATGTTAGAACAAAATTTATTTATCGCAATAATGTATTTTTAAAGAGGATGATTTCGGATTTATGCATCATTCTGTATGAATATTGTGTGAAATAAAAATTTACGAAGATAATTTATTAATTGCGTAATTGCATAAGCGTAGTTTCACACCAAATAATAAATCAATTTAAGATAAGAATATTTGATAAACGTTTGTCTGTATTTAACAGCACTGAATTTTATATTAAAAATCTGAGTATTTTTTATCCCAGGTGTTACAACTAATAACTATTTCTCTACTGATTTAGTAATTAAGATTATCGGCAGGGATACCGGGCTTGTCAATGGTGGTCTCTGGATTTTTGAATCTAAATCTACAGGGGACTATCATAACGAGATGAACGGCTCGTCTTCCGAGAAATGATTTAGCAATGTGTCACCTTTTCTGGAAGATAATTCGGTTATTGTCTTAGAAACGCCCCTTATCATTCATGTAAAAAGGAAAAAATTTCAGCCGTGTCTCACAAAAAAGAAACATATTAAAATATGGTTTACTTGTAAAGGAGTGATTTTTGAAGAGGATGAACTTAAGGTCCATTTATTGCAAAGGATTTCGCTTATTATGAAAAAGTAATTTTAATGTATTTAAAATCGATGAGTAAGCAAGACCAATGGTAAAACCGTGCTTTGATTATTTCCCTACCATTGTAAACTCAAGCTAATTGAGTTATTTTGGGAACAAATTAAAAGTTACGTAGCGTTAGAAAATACTACTTTTAAATATCTGATGTTAAAAATGTTTGCTTAAAAGCATATACTGATTTTGAAAATCAGTAAAGTTTTAAAAAGTTTACGTACGATTTATTTATTTTTATAAGGAAGTAAATGAATAAATAAATCTAAGGATAAAATGATAGTCAGCTTTACCATCAAGCAGAAATTAAACTTCCACACAAATCGAAGGATGGTTCTACCAGTTATGCATGAAATCAGAAGTTGTATTTTTAAAAATAATCTAACCTAGGAAAAGTTGAATAAAAAGTTTCAAGCATTCCGTTAAACTCCACAATAAAATGAACTATACCTGAACCAAATTCAGTTAGCTTACAGAGTTGAAGAAAACAAACTACGCATACGTGTGTACTGGCGGCTGATTCACAAGCATCTCCTGATGCATATTAAAAAAAATCTACGCGAAGTTAATATTCAGTAACTACATGCTATTTTATTTTACAAAAATTATAAATATATTTTAAATTTAATTAAATTAAGACATGTTAAATGATCAATAAATATTTTTTTACCTTCTTCGCCACATATGATGAACCATGAGTATTTTATTCATTAAAATTGTTTATTGTTACGAAGTTAAGTTTTTTAAGAGTAATGAAGTTTCCAATCGTCCACTAACAGTAAAACTTCATGAATATTTTAAATTAAATTTTTGTGATGATAAAAAAAATAATAAATTCAAATCAGTTTTCGTCATCTGATTGCGAGAAATCCGTACTATTGTCAGTACTAAGACATACAACGAGTGGTTCTATTTTGTTTTCTATTATATTATCCAATTCCCAATAATTTGGTTCAGCAATATCGTTACATGTTTTATACAGTTTTTCTATTCCTGTTGGACCGTTTATCGATGGCTTTTAAGCTTAAATTACGGCGACTAATTACGGGGCTTAGGGCATAATTATTGATACGGTGATTTATACGAGTAATGATTATTGTTTTGTATATAGATATGGCCGCATTGTGAATCGGCACTGATTCAAGTGACGTGACTCGGAACAAACATGATGAAATCACTAACACAAACGTTAGCTTATTCTTCACTCAAAAAACTAACTCTCTCTTTATCTGTTTAGCCTCCGGAACTATCGTAAGGTATTACTTCAGAGGATGAATGAGGTTGATGTGTATGAATGTGAATAAAATGTAGTCTTGTATGTGTAAATGTAGTAAATGTAGTCTCAGGTCGATCACTCCTGAGAAGTGTGGTTAATTGAAACCCAACCACCAAAGAACACCGGTATTCACGATCTAGTATTCAAATCCGTATAAAAATAACTACCTTTACTACGTTTTTGAATCTTAGAACTTTCGACTTCGAAATCAGATGATTTGCGATGTCTCGTTAACCACAAGACCAACAAACTAACTGAATACAATGTCGGTTCACATTTTCTAGTTCCATAATACTGTCGATCGTAATCGAGTTGATTCACAATGATTTTTTTTAAGACCATTTAAAAACATCATCTCTTTCCTAAAATATTCTGTTTACTGAAAAAAATGTTCGAGATATGCTCGTAGAGTACGCCTTCATCCACTCTAGAATCTAGGTTATTTCAGTTGTAACTTATAAACGTAAACACAAATACAAAAATTAGGATTAATAGGTTTTAAACTTTTAATTTTTTTATTTATTAATTTATAACTAAAAACTAATTTATCTTTGGAAAACTTGAATAAAATAATAAAACTCAGAAACATATTTTAAATTCAGTATAATAATTACAGAAGCGTGAAATTTACAGAAAACTTCAAAATTTACAAAGTGATTAAAATATTAAGCAACAAAAGTTTACTTAATAATTAAAAGTTTTAATAGGAAGCGATTTGGTTTGATAAAAGGTTCACTTAACATTTACTTAAGTTACTCGTACTTTAATTTACATTATACCAAACAATATAACAACAGAACAAATAAATAAATCAAACAAATAATTTATATAAGATGAAACTTTCACAGTGTTTGTTAACTTTGATATTATATAGAATGTTAATGAATTTATAAACATTTACCTTCACAGTATCCAAAAAAAAAAACTAACTTTAAGACTTTGTATTTTTACTTTGCATTTTTTCTCATAATTTTGAGTTTTTCTATTATAATACGTATTTATGTATTTATTCATTGAAGTTACTCCAAAGTTATATCAAATTACTGTTACGGAAATTTCCAAATGATTGGCTATGTCACTACTACTCCGAAGTTGAGGTCAGGGTTAAAATATTTACAATTTACTTCTTCATAAATTTAACTTTTTTTTCGCTACTCCTTTGTATACCACGGCGGAGTGATAAAATCTCTACATTTTTTCTAGAGTTATGGTTTGAATTTCGGATAGGCATAGCATTTTTTAGACGCCACAAAATTTATTATCTCCCATTGACAGCTGTTATAGGTCGTAAGGTTGTTATATATGTAAGTAAACAAGTTTTTATTTTCCTTCTGTATATAGTTTCTCTAAAAATATTTTTTCTTTACATTGAAATCAAAAGTTTTTCAAGACCAATTCATTAAAGTCTGATAACAATTATTTATGATGTTTGTAAATAAGGTTCCATAAATATTCTGATTATAGGCAGTCTGATAATCGGTATAATCATTTCCAAAAATAGCGTAGCTATTCCCAAGAATAACAAACATCTCATATTAACTTTACCATCGAGAATGAGGAATGAAGTGTTTTCCCATCTCCTTCATTATTAAGTCAAAATACCTTCTGCACTCTATTAAGTCAAATACCTTCAGTGTGCAACTCTCCCTGCAATCTAATTAATATTCATCCATATGTTACCACCCTATGTTCACCATAGAAAGCGCTTGTATAATACATATTAACACTCTCAGCAAAACTAATTCTGACTAAATGTGAAGCATTTTAGATGCTTCACAAACATTATAACGATAAGAAAGACTCAAGTTAAGATAGTGTAAACAACAAATTACTAGTCCCATTTTAGGGGAAAAAATTAATGTCCCACTGTCTCCATACTGTACGGGAATCTATCTATAATAAATTAATAAACATAAAAGTTTATTCAATTTTTTTTTTATTTTAGCCGTTAATTAATATTATTAAGTATGAATAGGCCTGCTGGGAACCACGCAACAAATTCATTTTCATTTTTCTCTTCTCTTCTAAGGCTATTCTTCTATGTTCTAACCAATTTTGCTAGATGATCGGCTGTTAGGTTTCTTTTGATTATTGTTTATTTAGCCGCTTTTTTTTTGTTTTTTGTTATCGATGATGAATAAATGCCATTTACGCACGCCAACCACGGGTTCATCGTGGGGTGTGTAGGGCTCGGACCCAGGCCGCTCTCCGACCTGGGCTAGCAAACAGGCTCTGCCAAGATGTTGTGAGGCATAATGTAACCTGTCCCATACCAACTAAACCTTCTTCACCGCTCTTCTCCGCCCCGAGACCGGACCTGCAATTAAGCATAACTCAGTCTCGGGGAGATTGCCCCACCTCTTCTCTTGATCTTCCTTTCTTCTCGCTCTGCTCCTGAAACAAATAAAAAGAAAAAACAAAAGTCCCACTCACTCACTCAATCATTCTATTATCCATCCTCTCCTCTCACAAACCATTTTTTTTTTTTTTAATGAAATCATTTTTATAAATGAATAAATCTATAAAAAAAATCCTGGCCGGCAGGTTAGGAGTCCCCGTGCATCATTATCTCCGCCCATTCCCCGAGGGATGTTCGGTGACTCAGCAGGGGGCTGTGCTCGGCCCCGGCTCCTTCTTGTGTGTGTTCGTGTGTTGAGCCAAGGGGGTGGGGAGTCCCCGTGCCTCATCATCGCACGGGGAATTTAGCCGCTTGGAATTCCTTAAATTCAGTTTTTTTTCCTGCACTTACTTCTATCTATCGCATCCATTTCTGAGTTGTCTATGTTCGATTAAGTCTTTCATGAATTCTTCTAAGCAGTGGCTTGGAGATTTTCTTTGGTGTATAATTTTAAATATTTTATGGTGAGTCTGTTTTCTTCCATTTTTATCAAGTGTCCAAAGAACATTAACTATCTCCTTATTTCCTTGTCTTATTTTCTTATCTTCTTCTCCTTATTTCTGTTGTAACTGATTTAATATGTTGATAGATCTTTTCATTATTTATTTTAATTAATTTTTCGCCCCGTTTCTTGTTTCCTCTTAGACACTTCCTTAGGATTATTCTTTCTTTTCAAGGTCCACCATTAGTCCTTTGTTTTTGTAGGAGAGCGTTTTTGCTCCTAATTGAACTTCTGTTCTTGTCACTGTATTGTAGTGTCTCCGTTTTGTGTTTTTAGAGATGCACTTCTTGTTATACAGTTTTTGTGTTAAGATTTTCGCTCTCTCTAATTTACCTATTCGAAATTTAACTATTTTCTTCTCTGTTCCTTAATTATAATACACTTTTGCATTATAAATTTGTATTCTATTAATATTTTAAGCAAATAAACTAATAAGGATGATTTTTTTTTTTGCTTCAATTTAATTTTTTTAAAGGTCTTAGCTTATATTTTAGGCCCTTCAGAAAGAAGTTTAATAAATAAATTAACAAATAAAAATATTAAATCCATAAGCGGTTTAGAAGAAAATATTTTTCGAAATTTGTAAATGATTACAAATCGTTTCTTAGAGAAAATATTGTTTATAAGATTTATTCGTGCAAGATAAACGTTTATCAGTTGGCACATATATGTAAACAAAAAAAAATTAATTTGAAGGTATTGTACCTTTTACTGAGACTGTTTTCGATGAACTACTACTAATATTTCAAGATATTTGAGTTTTTGCTTTGAAAATTTGCTTTATAATTTCAGTGGAAATTAAACTAAACTCAAACCTTAAAACAAATTTTGTGGAAGAAATTTACAGAATTTCATACAAAAGGTTCTCTTCTAAATAATAAACAATAATTAATAAAGGAAGAGCTTCATTGGTAGTAATTTAATCACAAAATAAATAATTATAAACAGAGATTTATTAGCAAAGAATACATGAAATAAAATTAAATTGAACACAAAATTTACAAATATTTTTCCTAGTATTAATATTAAAAATATTGGAAATACAAAAGTTAAATGAAACTTAGGATAAAGAAATTATTTAACAGTAATATACTCTTGTAAGGTTAATACGCGCGCGCGCGCGTGTGCGTGTGTATGTATATATATATATATAGAGAGAGAGAGAGAGAGATAGGGAGAGAGAGAGAGATATAGTGAGAGAGAGTGAGGGTTAGAGTGTGAGGGTGGGTGGAGGATGAGAAAGAGAAATATTAATTACACATAAAAATATTTGATAACCCGGATTTTAAATTTTATTAGATGTTTTAATTTATGTTATAATAAAGCTTCTCAAGAAAATGTTTTTTTGATAATCTATTGTTTTATTTTGGCGGAATTTTTATGGCAGGATGCGTTTCTGACGTCAATTTCAAAGATATAATGAAATAAAGAATGAAAATTTTTAGTAAATCAGGAATGCTTTGCTTAAAATGGGGTACGAATTCGAAACCTTGTGGGTGAAAGATAGAAACGTTACCACTTCACTCCAAGAAGGTAACTAGGAGAATACCCTTAAAACACCAGATTATCGGTTAAAAAAACGTTAAATTTTTACATAACAAAAAAAAAAACACTGGGAAAGAATGTTGACTGGGCTAGGGTAACACAATATTGATTATTTTAGCGTTAATAAATCGTTATTATATAGAAAGATGGATAAGAAACATCTTTTAAAATGTTACATTTTACGTGTTTATCTAAGGAAATTAGTATGGATAATAATCAATCTTTTCAAATCATGGAAGCTTAATCAGAACAGTTCTGCATTGGAAGGCTAATTACTTCGGAATATTGTGGAAGGATAAGCATTGCAAAAAAAACAGTTCTAAAAGAATCAGTAGAAGGTGCAAGAAAGAGGCCGGAAAACATTGAAAATCATTGCTGATCTAAAAAGTAATAGGCGCTGCCAAGAACTCATAACTTAAGCTGGAAGAGCCCGAAGAGACCCATCTCCTTCGAAGCTGGACACATAGCAAGAGACCTACCTCAGGGCAGACGAGGATAGCAGAAATCCCCTAAAAATGTTAACTAACAACTGAAAAACTCAATCGGAAAAATTGGTTTATCTTTAACCGATAATATAAAATTCACGGATTGAATAAAGAAATGTTTTTAAAAAAATATATATATATATTAAATATAAAAAAATAATATATTAATATATATATATGTTATTTATTTTTTTTTATGTATTAATATATTTATATATTTTTTATTTTATTTTAATTTTTTTATATTTATTTAAATATATATATATTTTTTTTAATTCACAGGTTCTCGAAATTCAATATCTGTACAAAATTCAAATCAGTTTATCGGGTTATCATTAAAAGCATATCTCTTACAATAGAAATTAATAGTAGGTTTAATGTTCCACTATACCTTTTCATAAACAAATTTAAAAAAAAAAATTAAATCACTTCAGTTTTAATGATCAGTTTCATTACGATCAAAATTAAGTAACAATGGTCAAAGTACATAAATGAAAGGTTATTTACATTTTATGTATTGAGTGTGAAAAAGAGTTTATCGGTTAAAATAAGGAAATATATCAAGAAATAAAAATCTTGACACATCCCTAGCATTTAGAGCTAATAAATGTATCAAAAACATGCATAAAAGATATTTTTTATTCACAAATTTTCCTAGGATAAATGGAAAATTTTGCTTAATTTTTATATTCCATTAGCCGTTTTTTTTTTTTTAATTAATCTATTATACAAATAAGATTGTAGTAGTAAATTGAAGTTAAGACAAAAAAAAACTATTTTAATTTAAACTTCAATCGATGTGTATTCAATATTTTGTTTGTAAATAATTTACTTAATATAAAGCCTGTTATCCATAATGTAAATTCTTCCCAAGAAAGACCAAGGTATAACTTATAACTAATGCGCAAAACGTGACTAATAAACTAATATTGAGAGATTACCGCAGCCACTATAGATTTACCAAATTGTTTGAAAGTAGAAAGTTATAGAATTAATAAACTAATTTGTTTATAATTATTTAAATTTTAAAAAAAATCCATAGTTCAAATAATATTTCATTTAAATACATTTATATATATATTTTACAAGTATATTACGTGATTGTGTATAAACATGTTTGAAAATTTGTTTATAACGTATAATTTACTTAAACCTTATCTACCTACGGTTTTTAATAAAATACTGTAAAACTATTTTCGTTAATATATTAAACAAAAACACAAAATTCCACGGAAAAATGGTTTTCTGAAAAAAATTAATTAATGGGAATTAATATTTCATTAGAAGAATCTTAACCTTTGGACACTACCAAAGATTCCCCTTCAAAATAAAACAACTTAGTACGAAAAGGACATTACCATAACATAAAAAAAATAGATGAGTATAGGAACAATTTGAAACATCATAGATACATTATTACTAATAGTCTTTCCAAGAAAGTAATGGAATATATGTGGGTAGGGAGACCTAAGAAAAAATTAATAAAATTATTATGGCTACAGCCTTGTAGCTCGTAACAGGTTAAATTTATTAAAACTTGAAAAAGAAGAACGTGCTTTAGAAAATAATTTTCCTCGCCATTAACTCAAGGATCACTCGCATCAAAGGCAGCCTACAGAGTGAGCAAAAATTTACGAATCTCTGAATCCATTATTCTATTGAATTGGGAAATTTGCTTTTAGCTTGGCACTAATGAGTGGGTAGCCTGGTAGAAATAATATAATTTTACAAAAATCAAGTAATATTTTTTTATTTTGTCTCAGTGGCATGTGTGCTATAACAAATTCATGCGTTTCACACAGCTTCAGTATTTATTGTTTTTTGAGAGGTATTTTAAGTCGCATTCGTTTTTAAAGCACCAGAAAGAATTTTCTGTAGCTTTTCCTCAATTAAACGTATCCAATAAAAAATAATTTCACGTGGAATGGCTTATTAAAAAAAAAAAAAAAACCGTTATTGCATATGAACGAAAACGGCCCGGCTGGCCAAGGGTTCTAATGATGAATTATTAGAATGCACCCATACATCCTTGAAAGATCGCTTCAAAAGTCAACAAGATATGTATATCTGCTTCTATCTCAGCAGATATGTAGGTCATAGGAAAATATCTGTAAAGGCACAAGATAAGCTGAAACTAACACTGTATTGTATTCAACCGTGCCGATATTGAACGAACGCAATCACAAAAAAAAGATTCCAGTATTATATATATATATTTTTAATGTAGTTGTGTTAGTGGCAGCATTTGGGTCTTGATAAACATTTTTTTTTCTACTGGAGAGTAACTGTTTCATCTACGTTCTATGTAAATAATTGATATTGGAGTGTGGAGACCCCTCATGTTTTCCCACACATTACATTCAGAAAAAATCGGAATTTGGAGCGCTATTTCTTGGAAGAGAGGCCAATATTTTTCAAAGAAACAAAAAAGTTTTATCGTATCCAGCAATTATTAACTGACCTCATAGATTATGAACTCGATTGCTGGTTCCAGGAAGACGGTACAACAGCCCATACACTAAATAACACAATGTTTTTGATATGTGAGTTCTTCAGAAAAATAGTCATATCCCATAACAGCGCAACTAAAAAAGAAAAAAAAAAAAAAAGAAGTCAAGACTGTTGTTAATTTATGTAGAGCTAGAAGACATTTCGCACATTTATTACAATATAATACGATAAGAGCAGAATGATAATTAGAGTAATTTAATTAGAAATAAAATTATTATTTTTTGTAATTATTATATTTATGAGGAATGAAATTATTTAGCATTTTTTATTTCTTAAAATTTATTAGGTTTTTTCTTAAACATATTGGTTAGGTTTCTTAAATAGATATTTAATAGGTTGGTTTCCATGTATATTTTTTTTACAGGTTTGTAAATTTTAACTCATTCTCATTTATTTCTTATATGATGTATCAGAAAATACTTCTCAACTGATTATAAAAGAAATAGATTTGAAAATATTTATAATTTAAAGAAGAAGTGGGTTATTAGGACTTGGGTGTTCGATGAGATCATGATCTTTAAGTCTGTCTGCTCTTCGATTTTATTGCACTGTATTTTATTGATCGTTGGAAACGTCAACCGCTGCTCGACTGTTGTTTTGAGTAATATATTATAATTCTGACAAGTGAATTAAGACACTTTAGTTCACTGATCTAATGGAACATTTTTTCTGTCTTTAACCAATACAGCGTTCATTGTATAACTTACTGTAGTAACATATTTACTTTCCATTTATTCTTTAAAAATGAATAAAATAATTGTAGTCGGTTAAACATGCTATTTTTATTAAATTTCAATTTTTCACATGTCGAATATGCTACACCTCTTTTAAAGATCTACAATTAACGAAGTTCCCTAATTATCTAACTTATCAATGAAATTATAATCAATTTCAAAAGTTTTTATAACAATTTTTCGACAAAAAACTTGGAAGGATAAGAACTCATGATTGTCTTCCGTCTTTCTTGATTGCTACGAAGGTTAGATCAACCTTTGTCCCTTCATCTCTGATATAAATTACCGTTTTGGGTAACCTAATCCTTTAAGCCAAGATACTGTAACATTTTTTACAACTAACATGTAAAAGAACCCTTTTTTTTCTTCTTCTGTAAATGCTAAGGAGAAATTAGAATGTATTCCGATTGATGATGTAAGAAATTACCAAACTCTGCAAAGATTTACAAAGAAAGTTCGGACAGACGTATACGAGGACGATAGATTACAATTATAGTTTTTATAATCGAAAGATTTATTTAGTATGTTCTATCCAAACGTTTTCTCAACATAATTTAAGACTTAGTTGACAGATTTAACTTTAAATAACGTCTTACTCTACTGAAATAAAAGAAGAGCAGCATTTGATAAAGGAAAAGTTAAATATTCTGGTTAGGATAAATTTTACTTCAAAATTGGCTTTTGAGAAGAATTATAGAAGAAGGAAAATAAAATGAAAAAGAAACAGGATTTTTAAAAACAAGATACTCAAGAACGTAAAATGGATTCAAACCTGTTTAAAAGTAGATTGATGAAAAAAGATACCAAATCACTAGAAACAGAAACTGAAATAGCCCAGATCGGGCTACTGCCAGAACTTAATGATGAAATAGAAAGAGAATACAGCATAAAACGTCAATTTGTTTCTGTTAGCTAGGAGAAAATCAACTGACTTTTTATTTTCTGTAATAATTTAAAGTTATTTCCTAGAAAGAAAAAAGCTATAAAGTATTATTATAAAATTTGTTTGATGACCGGTCAAAAAAATCTTTTGATAAAACTCACTTTTAACCATTTTACGATAATTTTTATAACTGAAAAACTACTCTTGAAATGATAAATATTTTTCTACCTATAATAAGTTGTTGAAAGAAGCGAAAGTACTGCTGAATAACCTTGCCTACAACTAACCCATACTTATTCAACATTTTATTTTTTTCTAATCTTTTTTCTAAAGTTGTTCTGGGAATGTAAAGAATTTATGACATACAACCCAAAACATACAACCAACTGATTTGATAATTCTAATTTTATTAATACTAATTAATAAATATTATAATTGTGTTTTTTTTTTTTACTTTTCCAATTTTTTTTTTAAACGAAACCATACTTTGCAGAATAAAATAATATATTGTATCAAAGTATAAAAGTTAAAAAATTAATCATCTTTTCAGACGTTTTTACCACAAAAATTTATAATAAGTGCCCCAAATAATTTATAATGCAATGGTTCTTGTGAATGCAGGAAGAACACCAGAAAAAATGGACAGTAAAAGAAAAGATGGATGCATTTCAAGAAAATGAAGGAAATATGGAAAAGAATAAAAAATAAATAACATTGCTGTACGATTGGGGTAAATAATTTATTAGTTATTGTGTGGAACATAAGTATATTTTGCTGTATAATCACCGATTAGATAAGACAACTGTACGTGAGTTTTTAGACCAACAAGATTAATATTTGATCTACGGTACTAGGTTAACTTCTCTTTAATTCCGTACGTTAACTAAAGATATATTCTAGTATTTCCATTCCCTTCATAATAAATAGTGGATTTTTTAAAGAAATATCTTATTAATACTGAGAAAAAAATAATTAAAAACTCATTGTTAGAATATGACATTACATATTTGTTTAAAATTTGTTTATAAAAAGTATTTAAGGTCTAAGGTAAACAATTTTATAAAGGGGTAACAAAAATGTCGACAGTGGAATTGTTGAGTTAGTTTAAGCCGTTGCATTTCTTGAGGTGCTTTGGTCATCCAAGTGAGCGTCCAATACGTAAAGCCAAAATGAAAGCTGTTCGACCACAAAACAAAGTTCATTCTAGTTTAAGAGGTGTGCTTAAGGATCACCGCAATAGATTTTGTACAGCCTCTTGAGAGTAGTGGTGGTCGCTGCAAATTGAAGCATACGGGACCACTAAGTCGACTTTGCTTTGAGTCTACCTCTCTCTAACATTTCCCTTCCTTCCCCGCTTTCTCATTCGCTCTATCGCTCTCTCATCCTTTTTCTCTTACAGTCACGTAGAACACTTGTCGAAGTAACGAAGGATTGTATAAGTCACCGTCAAACTAAAGCAATCTTACCACATTTAACCATAACTACTCTACTTATATTACTTATAAAACTCAAACCTCTTAACTCTCTCTCTCTCTTCCACCCTCACTCTCATTCTGTTTCATTACCTCTTTTTCAGAATTATTTACAATTCCAGAACATTTTTCTATTACCGTAAAGATAAGGGTTAATTTTTGTTTCATAAATGCATGTTCTTAGGAGTAATACAATAAAGAATGCGTTTAAATTCTATTTCCTAACTCACAATATCATGTTTCTACTAAACAATGTACACATTTTTTTTTACAAAGTGTTTTAGATGAAACTAAATCTGTAATATAATAAAGTATAAAAAAAGCATGCGAAAATAAATTTCTGCATTTGCCAAAAAAAAAATCACTGATGTCAAAGATAGTTTGGTAGATGTATTGTCGTAGGGTATATAGTGGTAGATATATTTATATACGTAGTATTAACAAAATTAAATAAATCCTTAAATCATTTTTCAATAGTTAAACATATAAATGTAGCAAATGCTCCTATCTCAAAACTACCAATTTTTTAAATGAGAATACCACATTTTAAGCTTCAACTAAGGGTCTTCCAAGCAACTCAAATACTTTATAGCGGATAGAGTGAGGTTGTGATAGGTCTCTTAAAAGCATTGAAAAACAAGAATTTTAACGTAAACAAGTTCAGGGTACGACTGTTAGTGCAATAGCTAACTACTAGCCGTGCGAGGATAATTAGGAAATTTAAAATAAAATAAATAAATGCTCTGG
>JAAAKQ030128195.1:0-13583 GCA_010016005.3 Zanna intricata | reverse complement strand
AAATGCCATGCCTGACCGGGATTCGAACCCGGGACCTTCCGGATGAAAAGCCGAGACGCTACCACTCGGCTACGGAGATGGTAATTAATTGTAACCATTATTACGACGAGGATGAAATGGTATTAGAAATTTAAAAATAAATATATTAATATAAATCTTGTGAGAGGAAAGAAGCCTACATTTTGCTACTTTTATGTGATTTAATTCAAAGTGATATAGATTAATTCTGAATATCTGAATTCCGTCTTTCTTTGGTTTTCATTTAAACTAATACTTTTATACTTATTGTATGTCGATTTTTTTCGTTGTAAAACATAAAAACGTAGTCTTAAATAGGTAATCTCCGAATTTTACGTTGCGTATTGAAAGTCGTTCCTTAACATCATCTTTTCTCCATTACTTTATCGGTACGAGCTCTTTTTGCCTCAAAATTGAGTGTAAAATTAATAAAACTTGAACTTTCGGGCATCTTTAGTTATATTTAATGTCTTGGATACGCTGTGAGAATTTTATATTTCTAGATCGAAAAATTAATTCTTCAGGGTTATTCCGAATAAAGAGCTGACTTTCTTAACGGCTGAAGTAAAACTCATTCGACGTTTTAAAATATGCATTTAAAACTTTTTGCTTTGTGTTTCTCCTTGTTTATTTTTTTCTCTGTTATTTTCAATGTGAAGATTGAAGTATATTGTACACATATAACAGAAATTAAAAAAAAAAAAACACGTCTACACCTAATTACATCAGGTAGAACTAGTTGCGAGAAATGAATGAATTATTAGCGATATCGATTAAAATTAATACTAAAAGACAAACAAAAAACAAAAATGTAAAGACAGGAAAATTTACATCGAATATGTTTACTGTAAGAAACCTACGAAAATACAAGTTACCCCTGGAAAATATTAAACACACAAACAAATGTTATCGGTGAACAGCTTGGCTGACGATTTGCAGTTTTCCGATTTGGAGAAATTGGAAGAATAATTGAAATAGGATAAAAAAGAGTTGGCTGTCATTTATTGTTTAAAAAAAAATAAAAAGAGAAAGAAATTTCTAGTGTTTAAAAAAGAATAATTTAAGTTTGAAGTTCCAACTCTGATTTAGTAGGCAGATTGATATCTAAAAAAAATCTCCTTGACTGAACTTTCCCGTCATCCGCTGACTGATGCCTATGGGTCGTATGCTTTCAAGACGAAGAAATTCATCACATCATTATTGTATCAAACCTTCTTCACTCCTCATGAGACTTAGCGATTTCAGTTTTTTTATATTTTTTATAATTTCATTCTTTATATTTCATCTTTTTCGTTTAATGCACAAAGATATTTTGTAATTAAAAAATTTCCCACGGAATAACGTAATAGGGGTTTCAAGCACGGACTTAAAATAAATTTAAATTTTAAGTTTTTTTTATTAAACCGATCGTCATTATTTGTACACTAATTTTTAATTAAAACATTTTTTTACTTAAAAAAAAAATGTTAATGTGTTTACCTTCTTTGAATCATGTGAAATCGAGTGTTGTTAAATAGAGCAATTAAAAATAAGATATATTGACGCTTTTTAAAAATCAAATTTCTCACTGATCTTTTTCGCAAATTTTGTAGGCAAAACAAAAAACAGTGATGTGATTTTTTTATAAGATTGTCCTATTTTTTTTACAAAATTTTTAAAATTGCAGAATATTGCCAATGCACGGAAAGAAAAGGATGGATCTATAGGAAACGCTTCAAAGATAGAACGAGACGGTAAATTTAAGGTAAATCTCCATTTAACATTAAACTGCCAAACAAACATTTATATTAACATTAAAAATCTGATATTCATAAGACGATGTGTCGGTTAATCATTTTCTTGCAGCGAAAGTTATTGTACATTTCTTTTTAATTAATATTAAATTATCTGTAACGTAAAAGCGGCTGATTTTTTTAATACTACAAAAATTTTGATAATCAGATTATTACGATAAAAAAAACGCATTTAAAATTAAAAAAAAAAGACTTCTCTTAATTGAAACTGTTTTTTCTTGAAAAAAATGATCGAAAGGAAAGTCGTTGTTCTAAAAACTCTAACTCTAAGATTGGGGAGGGGGGACTAAAATAAAAATCGGTTATTAGATGGTTAATATGAACCTTTTTTGGAGGGTTTCATACGAAGATAAAATCGAATTAAATTGAAAAGAATTCAAAATAGGGTATTTTTCTTTAGTCTTTATTTAACTTTAAAGAGAAAACTTATGCAATGAAATGAAATCATCAAATTCGGCAGAAAATTAATTAAGGAATATAAATAGTTGATTTTTACCTATATTAATAAGCGAAAACTCCTCGGGAAGATAATAAAGGGCGGTTATTATAATGTAGTTCTTAGTTCTTTTTTAGAATTTTTTATTTTGTACAGTTTTACAATTTTTTTTCACGTATAATAAAAATTGATTGTATGGAGGTAGCCCTTAAGTCAGTCTATATTTGGATATTTAGTGTAACAGAATATATTTTTTATTCGGTCTTTATATCATGGCTTTAAGTAAGTTTGTTTAGGCATGGTACATTTGACATTTGAATACCGACTTCACAACTTATGTAAATAAATAAATAAAAATACACACACACACACACACACACGCGCGCGCACACACACACGTACACATGGGGACACACACACAGATACATAAACACAAACAAAGTTACTGTTCAATGTATCTTCGTTTTATTACAATTAGAAAGGTGAGAATTAATTTTACTTTTACTAACGTTTAAATCCTACTGGGGATAAACTATGATATTTAAATATATTATCTCATCGACTTTAAGGTCAGTTTAAAATATGTACTGAGTATATTTATAGATTATACTTTTTAACACCAAAGATTATCAGATCGAATACGTGAAAGGCCCATTAGACCTTATTATTTATAACTTAGTAATTTTTATCGTTTAAATAGTCAGTTGATTTACTATAGTTTCAAACAAAAAGCTGTTTTAAAAAAAAATTGTGTTCTAGATAGCAATTTTAGTCTACACCATAGACAGTAAAGAATAAATTAAAATTAACTAGGTAGTCCTTTAAATAAACATTAAGCAGGTGCAGTAGAAAGATTAAAACAACCCTAATGTATTTTTTGTATTTTGGAGAAGTGTTAAGTTCGACTGACGAAATTAAATCTTATAATGAACAAAAACAATTTTATTGCTCATAATTTTATTTAACCGTGAAGAATATTTATGTCGATAGTCTTTGCACTAAATAAAGCTATATTGACTTTCACGAACTTTCACGGGTATTTCCAGATGATGATACGACTAACGGATGATATTTATAAGTTCGATTTATAGTACTGAAGAAAACAGTGGTATAATTCTCGTTACAAAATTATAGAATTGTTGTTCTCACTTTTGATTTTGATTCTGTACAAGGGTAATAAAATTAATGTCTGCTACTAAAAGTAAAATTAAAACAGAAATTTCGTAATTATAAAATTGTCTTTTTGAATTTAGAATAAAAAAAACCACAGATTTTACTCGATAGCCGACTTATCTTGGATAAGAAGGATTGTGAAGGAAAGGAACTGCAGAATTTCAGATAAACTGATTTGAGAACTCGGCAAGTTTATTCTGTGAGCAGAGAAGTAGGCGAACAAAATTTTTAATCTTTATGTCATTTAGTACAAGAAAATTTAAAGCGCTTAAGTGAAAATTTTGTATAGTTTATTTTTCAAAATTTTAAAATAAGCCGTGGGTCATTTTAAAATAACCGATGCAGGAATTTGAAAAAAAATTGAAATGTGTAGATGTTGACCAAGATACAGGAGTTCATCGGTCAGCTAATTCTAAAAGGATTTTTAATGTTATACTAAAAACTTTAAAAAAGTCAATCTTTTAAAAATGCTTTCGGATGAAAGAACCATGAAGGATAAAAAAATTAGTGTGCAAGAAGTGTGCAATAAGTGACTATCTTTCCCGGTTAACAAGATTCTGTAAAAATGGGGTTATTCACCGTGTTTAAATATTTTATTTTTAATACTTTTCGGATTTTAATTTTCTTTTTATTTAAATTTCCGCCTTTTCCTTTCAATAATATTTTTAAATAATCTTTAGTGCCTTTAAAATTTAAAATATAAGCGTGAAATCTATAAGATAACTCTAAATATATGTAGGAATTGTCCGGTTGAAAATCGGCGTGTAGTTAAAATTGTCTCGCTATGGACAATTTTTTATTTAAAAAAATGTTCATTCAACAAAGTGAATAAAAACAAACGAAAGTTCTGGATTCATTGTTATTCTGCTATCGTGTTATGACATCAGTATATTCTATACGATGAATCACAACTTACAGATTGATTTAATATTGATATGTAAACAAGTTTAAACCGAAACATGAGCTACTTCAATTTCCTTTTATAAATATCGTATCGTTCAAACTCGATTCGAATTCCACATTCGGAATATTCAGTGAGGAGTTTACACTTAACTCTGTAAACGTCATCCAACTCGCAAAAAAATATAATTTGGTTTGATGTATAGATAAGAGATAACACGATAGTTAAAACCTTCTAAAGAACAGGAGGGTCTTTACGAATAGGTAACTCGGTAACTCCGTTCACCGGCGTCTTCTATTTGTGTGTGAAAGTAAAACATTCGAACGGATAATTGACTGAAATTTAACGAAATCATTTTTGAATCGCAGAATGTTTAGTACATAATGCAAGTAAGTAACCTTTTGTTTAACGAGAAATGCTCGATTCGTAGTATACATAACGTCGGACCGGATCGGTTGCATAACTTCGATTTTTCTTTCAATTCACACTACACATATTGCATTCGGCATCATCACGCAAATATTCCCATTTTGTTTGTCATCTGTCATATTAAAGTAAAAAGAAACCTGTGTTTACAACAACGTATACAAACAAAACAGTGCCAAAATTCAATACATATAAATTATTAACAATGATCGCTTTAATTTTAGACGAAGGCCAACCTAATTGCAATCGTGGTAAAAAGAGGGTTCGAAAAAGTTCACCGAAAGAAAATTAACGAGGTAATACTACACATTATCGAAACGAGGAAAGGTGACTAAATATGGTTTAACAAATATTTTCGAATGCATTAGTAATACGGAAATAGGCATATGGCGTCAATTCCGTTGCAGGATTTAAATTACATGACACACACCATCTTCGACCGAGAAATTTGAAATTCAGTCGACATCTTGGAAATCCTTTTACCCTCAGGATGATATTTTTTTTTTGTAAGGACGAAAAACGCTAAAGCGTTATTATTTTCCGGATTAAATAAAAAGGCTAATAAATACTATTTAAAACAAACTAAAACTAAAAAATAAAAACAAAAGTAAATAAAATAAAATAAAGACTTAAAAAATAATTTCACTTAATTAAACTAACTTCACTTAAAATTTCAATTAAAATAATTTCACTTAAAAAAACTTACAATTAATATCACAAAGGAAAGAGAGTTAAAAACTAAAACAAAATTAAAATTAAACACGTTGATTAAAACTTAAAGTTAATATCACAGATGAGATACTATCTAAAACTTAAAACTAACACAATATAAATCTTACAACTAATATCGCAGTCACATTCTTAAAAATAAAATGAAATAAATTTATAACTAAAACATAAAGCATCTTAAAAATCCGTAACCCGTTACGGATTTTTTAAGATGCCCCTTAAAGGATAACAAAAAACTATGTAAAAGATAAAAAAAATCCGTAAAGGATGTAAAAGGACCCTTAACGGATAACAAAAAAAACCTATATAAGTCTTAAATTTTTAAAAATTATACGTCGCAGGAATATGAGAACCTTATCTATCACTGTCTTGTCATTTCCTAGAATATGGCGAATGTTTTCGCGTAATTTAAATTTGCGACGAAAGGCCGCATAACCTACGCAACTATCAAGATATGACGCACAGTTAGTCGGCAGTTGCACCTTACGCAGAGTGGTGCATTTTCTCCTGATAGCAGGTATCCGTGAGTGGCTCTCGTATGTCCTATCCGCAATCGGCAAAGGACTACTTCCTCATGAAGAATGTTTCTGTATGAAGAATCCCATAGCAACACAGTATCTTTAATATGCTGAAGTTTATTATCGACTGTGGCCGTCCAATCATCTTGCCACTTTGCGCGAAGAGTGAGTTTTAAATGATTAATAAAGTTGCATGTGGTTACATGTGTAGTGAACGATGGTTGTCTACATGCGTCCTTAGCTGCGGAATCCGCACGTTCATTTCTCGGGATCCCCAACATGGCTAGGGATCCAGCAAGAAACTCAGTTGTGTGTTGCGATGGTTTAACTCAGCAATTGCATTATAGATTTCTATGACGACAGGATGCCTGGAATAACAATTTTCTAGGGCTTGAAGAGCACTGCACGAGTCCCTACAAATAAGGATATTTCGATATCTAGGGTTAATGATATTCAGGGCCTTATTTAATCCGTATATTTCAGCAATAAATACACTTGTGATACCAGATAGGCCAAACGTATAAGTTCTATCATAGACAACAAATGCGCAACAACCTCATCGTTATGTTTCGATCCATCAGTGTATACTATTGCATCTGCGTTTGTCTTAGACAGGATATGGTGAAAGATTTTCTGGAAGGCAATACGTGGTATCGATTCTTTATTGTAAGTCGTAAGGTCAAAAATGAAATTTAAAAGGTTGATTTCCAAGAACTAAGTGAAAAGCAGGGTGATTTGGATGACAAAATAGGTGCTAAAGCTGGTCCCGTATATCCCAAAGTGATGGTTCACTGCTGTCAACAAGCAAACTTACGACTGGGCTTGATTTAAAGGTACCTGTGCCAAGCCGAAGGAAAGAATGATGTACAGCAACCAGCATTTTAAGAACGGTATGACGCGCTGAAGAATAGGCGACACAACCGTAATCTAAAGGGAACGAACTAAAGAATAATAAAAGCGTATCTTACTTGACTGATCGGCTCCCCAATTAGTGTTGCTAAGGACTCGAAGTATATCTAAAAGTTTGGAACTTTTTACTTTTAATTCTTTGATGTTTTTGACCCACGGAAGACGGCTATCAAAAACTAAACCTAGAAACCTGATATCAACAGCACAAGAATCATCTCTCAGTTGAGAAATACTTGTGGAATGGAATGGTCCCGGAACCGAGAAAAGACTACAAATTTAGTTTTCTCGGGTGAAAAGGTGAAGCGGTAACCCTGGACTACTAAGCTTCAAGGCGAGATATAGTGTTCTGAAGTTGTTTCTCTGCAGTGGCTGTTGAACGGGACGTAACATATAAAGTGAAGTCATCAACAAATAACGAACATCAAACGGGGGCACACATTTGGTGACACTGTTGATAGCGACAGAAAATAAGGTGGTACTTAATATACTTCCTTGAGGCACTACATTCTCCAACATGGCACTGCCTGATAGAGAATCTTCGACACGAACACGAAAAGTTCGATTATTTGAGAATGTTTAAAATACCACGTCACCAAGCCGTGTCGTACGCCTTTCTGATGTCGAAGAAGAGAGCGACGAGGCGCTGGCGGAGAAGGAAAGCGTTTTGAATAGCTGATTCCAGTGATACTAAATTGTCAATGGACGATCGTCCTCGCCGGAACCCACATTTTTTAAATAGATCCTACTGCAATAAGATTCTTCCTCATCAGTGTCGTACACAATGGTACAAAGAGAAGTTCACTTTATTATTTTTCTTTTCTCATATTCATCAATATGTAGTTGATACCGAGACGAAGATGGCTCAACTTCCTACGTGATAGTTTCTTGAGAAATCTATCTCCATTGTTGAAAGCGTTAACGAATGATATGGCGTTCTTTGTAGTATTAGTAATAGTGCTTACAATCGAATGAATCGCAAACCTTCGTGGTGTGGGTATCTTTGGTATAAATAATTATGTCCTTGCTCCTCTCCTAGGAAACTTCACAAAATACTTGATAAAGATCGTTTTCGCCGATAACTCTACAGGCGTATATACTGTCTCATAGCAATTCATATTTGTTTTCGGACACCATCGCTTTCAGTTTTTTCACCTTTCCAATAATGAATTCGTACCAGCACAAGTATTCGAGTAACTTTTACAATAAATTGCATGACATTCATCAGAGTGATCAAAATGGTTGATAAGAATCATAAAACAGTGTCCATCTTTATTATACCTTACCTTAATTAATTATACCTTTATAATTAATACAATGTCTACACAAACCATGTACAGTATCAATATTTAAACTATCTAGATGTTCTTGCAACCGAGTATGAACTTCATGTAGATGACATTACAATTGAAAACTACTCTAACCGTATTGAAACGATCAACGCCCACATTTATATTAAAGCTTGTGGAAACGCTGCGGTCACAATCTTCATCAGATGTCTCAACGCTCTGACACAGATGATGTGGAAAAAATTAACTAACCACACCGATATGGCTATATCTACATCCATCATTAAACTGTGACTACAATTAAATATCAGGTTCATTTTAAATTTGAATGGTTATGTTTCCACGCCCCTCAGGAGTTAGCAACCATGGTGCATTGAGATTTTTTTAAACGAGTGAAATATCTCCCCAGGAGGCATACCATAAAACACTTGTATTATGTTTTAAAATTTAATTGTTTTTTTTTTAATATTTAAAGAAAAGTTTTTCTTTAAAATATCTTTTGAGGAACGATAGACTCGAATGAAAGTAGAATGTTTTCCTCAATGCAGTTCTTTCAATCATATTGTGCCACTTAATTGTTTCATTGCACTAACAAAATTTTATACACAAGTCACATTAAAAGAATAGTAAAAAACGGTTCTTAGCCAATTCCTTCTTGTTATCTATGTTGTGTCTTCAAACGATCGCAACCGATCCGCTTCCCTAACCAGATTCAACGGTTCTTTACTTAACTTTATTTAACTACGCCATGTAGAAATAACCGGTTTGCAAGGTAAATCTTCTACTTGCATTGAGGTTATGATCTGGACAATTTACAATGTAATTCGAACTTTGTTTCGGTGCGTTCTGCGATATCATTCGAAAATCATTATGAAATCGACAGAGGAATTTGGCGTTATCTAATCCTTCAGTGTATATTGCAATGTAATTGGGAACACAATGGTTTCATGATATCTTCTTTAAATACAGCCTCACCGTAATTTCAAATCGGTTTTGTCCAAGTTTTTTTCTAAGCAAGCAGGCCATCCGCCTGTATTTTGATTTCAACTAGGACCTTGAGTGCAGTGAACGGAAATGAAGAATCATGTAGCATACTTCACCACTAACAGCGAGTTCTTAAACTATAAACTCACCACAATTGTTGAGGAAGCCGTGAGACTCGATAAGTCTTCCATGACGAATGCTCAACAGCGTATGAGATCTGATACAACTTTTTATTATGTATTTTTATGATGTCATCATACCGGAGGTGAGGGTTCCCCTCTAATTTTGATGGATTTTCTTCCTCTGTTACTTCAAAGTCATCATAAACAACATCAGTTTTGTTAGGTAGTGATAAATTGGTAATCACTTGTTGTACACACAATTTGTAATCACTTGTACATTGGTAATCACTTGTTTTATGCTGGTTGTAATAGTGTTAAAATGTACTGATTTTAGGAGATCTTTGAATCGCATGTTTGAAAAATTTCTTAATTGTTAAGCTTTCTTTATCTCCTTTAAAGCGATTCGTTTTTAAGAATGTACTGTCTATAGATTATAACGAATTTAAATCCAAAACTGGATAATTAATTTTTATTTAAGTCTAAAGCAATTACCGGGTGAATAATTTTTATTATTCTGGAAGATTTTGAACTTTTCGAATTACTTAGACGAGTCAGACGGCAAAACTGATCAAATTGTTGCCTCTTCTGATAGCGGGTCATAATATTTTAATTACAAACGTACACTCTCAATAGTTCTATCGGCTATAGTAAATTTACATCGGTCGATAATGACTCTTATGGAAAAAATGGCAGTGGAATTTTCGCTAATTTTTTCCTAAGATTTTACTTAGACTATATACTGGTTCTGCGATAAGCAGGAATAAACACGATCAAGTTTATGATTACAGGCTACAACGTACTAGACGGGTATCAGAAAACGTATTTGATCATCGGCTTAAAAATTTTGCATCTATTTCAGAACCCTGAATTACTTTCTAGAAAATGTTGACATAATAATTAACCGCTTATATCTTACACGACTACATTGAAGAAATCTAATTATTCAATATAGATCCTCCACCAGGACAATTAATATCGCATGATTTCCCTTAAAGAAGATGGAAATTTTGCATTTAAAGGCACGAAATTAATAAAAAATTTTTTAATTCTTTGCAAGGACCATTAGTACGATAAACAAGTAAGTTTTCGTAAAGAATCTGTTTCGTTTATTGGCATTTTCCTTTGATTTTAAAAAACTAACGATCGATATGTTTGTAATAAATTAATAATTTGTGTACATACAGGCGGTATTTTATTCTCTGCCGATTATGTTCTATAATTTTTCTTTCGCATTAAATATATTTCATATATGTCATATTATTAACTTCCACATGCGGACGCCCTAAGTTCTTTTAACGATTCGTCATTGGTTTTTAATTAAAAAAAAAAGAAAAAAAAGCCGAACCGGTAGTACGTTCACACTAGCAGGCAGCAGCCGGACCATCACAGTCAAACTATTGTTTTCGAGATCGCCTGACGGTCCGTGACGTCACCGATAGATGTAAACGGTTCCATAGAAAATGCATTCGTCAATATTTTGACGTTACGCTGTCGATCTGGTCCGTGACGACGACGTTACGTTTAGTGCTAATCGAGCTTAAATCGTCCTACGGGTTGAATTACAATTCTTTAAAATTGCGACACGGCTCGTTCACCTAGATATTTAAAACCGATACTTTTTTCATTTATCTTACCACGAAAATAAAATTATAATATTTAAGAGCGAAAGATTAATAAATTCTTTACATAGATGGTGGTATGATTTTTGTCGCGGCCAAAAGAGTAAACGTACGCAAAGTGAGTTACTTATCTACTATGTGAAAAAATTCAAACGCGAATGCGGTTCTAGACACTTTTTTTAATACAATTTTAATTTTCATTACTTTAACTTCTTTTTTTCTTTTTAAATAATTCACGAAGAACGAAGAATATAATTAACCTCATAGTAATCAGTGTTTTGTGCGAGAAAAGAAAATTTTCTAATACATGTATTAAGAAATATCAGAAAAGGGTTTTAGCGGTTAACAATTTTCTATAAACTCATTAAAAAAACAGGGAATCTGTATTAAATTTGTCTGGTGGTTTCCAAATAACCCATTTTAACATTATATTAATTAAAAGCTTCAGAAATAATGTCACTAATAAATAAATTTTAATATAGCGAATTCATAATTATCAAAATTAAACGGGTTAATAAAATTTTACTGAAGATAATGGAGTTCTTACTTCGATTTTTTTTTAATAAAAATTATTACTCTTATGTGTACTTTTTTATGCGAAAAAATTACATCTAAGTTAATTAGATATTTATGTCAGGGGAAATATAAAAAAAATTATGATAAAATTTGATATATGCATTTTAATAATAGATTAAGTATTGATAATTTATTTTTTAAGCGATGACCGCCAAGAAATTCGCATAAAAAATAAATTACTACAATACTAAGCTATCCGTCCGGTTATAAATTCCATCTAAAATTTTTTAATATTTTATTTCATATCGTTTTGTTTTTAATATGAAATTCTCGTAAGGATTTTAAAAATGTTTTTTTTTGCATCCGCTGTAGAATCGGCAGTCTTACAACGATAAAATACAAGTTACTTTATAAAAAACCTATAAATCGAATTTTTACAGGTGAAGTTGTTTTTCGATTAATACAGACATTCAGTCATCGATTCGATTAAAATAATCCACTTAAATTTTGTAAAGTACATTTTTCAGAGTAATGAAAATTTAGTACTCTGACGTGAACATGATAGAGACAAATATTTGATAATAATAATAATAATAAAAAAAAAAATTATTAGTAGCTATACCGAATAGTTATTAAAGCTCTTTTAAAATCGTTTACTGAAATTCAAAATCGTATACAGTAAATTCCGAGGTATAATTAAAATTGCAATTTTTTTCATAATTATTTAACTGTTATCCTGTCCAAATTAAATTTATATAAGTTTTAAATAATCTTTCGTTCTGAGTTTACCGATTTTTGAACAATTTATTTTAACAGAAAGGTATTGACTTAATTTTGTAGTTTCATATAGGAAGTTTTATGCAAATTTACAAAGAAAAGAAACAAAGTAAATAGCGATGAAATAATTTTCCTATAATTATTTGATTTATTATAAAGATTTGTAAACACAGACTAATAATTATTGACCGCACTTCCTTCAAAATTTCAAAAAGGTTTTTGAATTTTTTTTATAGGCATAAAAAAAAACCGATTTATGCTGCGAGCTCTGCCTTTAAACTTCAGTAACTTAATGTAGCGGTGTATGTATATTACTGAATATTTAATTAAAATTAATGGAATAACACTTTTAGGTACTTATATCGTGTAAATAATTTGTATGATTTAACCTATATTAGTTTACTTTTAGCTACTCGATTTACGCCGATGCTTACAGAATTATTATAGAGTTAATAAAACATTTAATTCATTATCGACTCAGCTCGTTTTGTAAAATGACCGAATGGATATTAAATTTAATAATTTTTATAATTGTAACGAATGTTCTATGATATTAATTATTAAAAGGAAGGAATTAAAAATAATTTAGCTAAACAAAAGAATATAAAAATCCTTCTTTATAAAAGAAAAATACATACTGGTCATCTTGGGACCAGACTTTTCTTATGCAGAACACAGATTTCCTGTCTTACTGAAGACAGATTGAAGACAGATGAAGACAACTCATTATAAAATGTGGAAAGAAAAACCATGTACAATAAGTGTTTGCAGTACCAAATTCGACGGCGAATTTAATTTCAATTATTATTCGCTGAGAATATTATTCTTTTCTGCGTGTCTTCAGAAGCGTAAGATTCAGCATTCAGGGAGATGTATCATCCCTATTAGCCTTCTCAGCATTTACGAATCACATTTGTATTCGTTTTCATTATTGATGGTGACTTCATATGACCTCAGATTAAACCAAGCCAATGAAACCTCATGATGAATAATTTACAACGAAGATTATTCTGTTTTCCGAAAAATATTTTATTACATCTGGTACAACTGGTCGGCATTCCCTGCTATTATGGTGGTCATAAGTTTGTTTATCGATGATTCTTAGCGGCAGGAATTGCTTCTTATCCTGTCAAGGACGCCAAACAATTAAAAAAAAAAACCGAAGAAATATTTTAAATATTAGAAACAAAAATGTATAGAAGCAGTTAGTTTAATCGGCTTTTCATAATAAATAAAACATTGACTGGTATTTAGGTTATTCAAAAACAAATATAAATAGTAGTTATTCAATAAAAAATTGCCGGCCTCCGTAGCGGAGTGGTAGCGTCTCGGCTTTTCATCCGGAAGGTCCCGGGTTCGAATCCCGGTCAGGCATG
>JAAAKQ030128184.1:0-13583 GCA_010016005.3 Zanna intricata | reverse complement strand
CGCTACAATTCATTCATCTCATCCTCTGAAGATATAACCTAACGGTGGTTCCGGAGGTAAAACAAAAAAAAAAGAAAAAAAAGTGAGTTAAGATCTATTTAAAGAAATTCTGTAGAAATTATGAAAAATTAGGTATAAATCTAATCCGTTATTTGCCTGTTTCCCAGGAAGTTAAATTTTGATAATTTTCTTTAATACATTGCATAAAAGTTTAATACGTTTAATAACAGTGTTTGGTACATCGATTAAAGACTTAAAAAAAAGTCTTTGATAATAATTTTTTTTATGGGAGCATTTCTAATAAATTGTTAAAATTTAATGAAAATTAGCAATAATTTTGCATTGAACCATTTGTTTTAGCAAAATTATTACATATTGAACATAATTTCAATTAAAAACTGAATGTAAAAAGGGTATTAAAGAAAAAAAGATTTCAATTAAAATAGGTAGAACTCTCGACCGTCTTGTGAAGAATAAAATTCGTTCACTGTGCTTTGAGAAATGCTGTTAGATAAGTAAAGACTTTACAGAATTCTACGCTTATTTAAGGCTTTTGTGTTTTTTATTCCATTACTAATTTCCGACAATTTTAATTAATTTTTCTCTTTCTTTTTCACTCCATTGTTTATCGATTATGCTAGTATAATCATATAATGCTGTATAAAATTATATGTACGGCATGGTTCAGTGAAAAAAAAATTTATACATACTGAAAACGGAAATAATAATTTATTTTAATTGCTGATATATTGAAACTGACAATCGGGCTTTTTTAAGAGTAGTAAAAGGAAGATAAGCCGGAAGAAGTAATTAAACAGACTCAGTTGGGGAAAAAAGAGATGCCAAGGATCTGCCAACAGGCAGAATCCACATGGTGATGAGTCAAATGAAAGATAACAACTCTGCTCTTCTATATGCTTAAAATCTAAAAGTTTATTCTGTTTTCTGACGATGTTACAGACCGTTTAATTTATACTGCTGGGAAAATATGGAAACATATCTTCGTATTTTTCTGCAGGTATTTTTCAAATGAAATGCAATTAAAAATTGCAGTTTATTTGGAAAACAAAGAAAAACAATTAGCTTTAATAAAGTACAGAACTCCAGGTTTTCATCCAGAGGTTGACAATATAAAACTCTTCAAAGGAAACGAATCTATAGTTGTTCTAATTATGCATTTCAATACATACAAAATAGTATGTAAAAAAAAAAAATAATAATAATAATAATTGATACAATGAATTAGACGGTTGGTATAATTTCAATTCTGCAGGTTTCTTGTTTAACTGGTCTTAAGGTCGATTTCCAGCAAAGTCATGTGATGGTAAAAATGAAGTACCTTTTATCACCTGTTATCTCAGTTTGAGCATTTATTATAAGATTTAATGTAAAGTAAATTTGATTTAAAAATAATACTATTATTCACTTATTACTATGGCTAGACATCTAATCGTATTACAAATATAAAACTTTTAGAAGTAAAGATAAACTTTAATTTAACTTTAAAGTCTTATTTAAACTATTAAAAAGAAAACATACAGAGTATCACGAAATTCTCCCGGGACTTCAATAACCAGTTCTAATCGTGAAAGTAATTCCATTACTTTCATTACTATATGTTACACATACATATGTCCTAAAATACTTTGTTTACGAGTTAAGGCTAATGAAAGATTTTAGCTAATCTGAAATGAAATGAGGTCATACTAAAATTTTTAGGACATTTGTTAAGGAATAGTATTAATGAATTCCTATGGTTTTTGAGCTGAAAAATAGAAATAAAATAGGTCCAAGAACCGTATCTAAAGCGGTTTTTAAGAAGTATGGGGTGAAATCCAATAAAGTGGGGTAAAAAATCCAGTTTTTTTCTATTTGACCCGTAACAGCTTTGTTAAATGGATAATAAACACATAAAATATTTAAAAAATGTTGTAGAGAATTTAATTCTGAACAAAATGGTGTAAGATAAATTGAATAAAACACAGAAAGCTAGAAAAATTCGAATTATATTTAGAAATAATAAATTATTATATTATATTATTATATAAAGCCAAATTCCTTTTTGATGTAATAAAAAGAAGAAGAAGAAAAATCTGTATTGCAGTTTTGTGCTTTTATCCCTTCAGTGTACATCCTGTAATAATAAATATAAATAATAATCATAATTTTTGAAGTCATCATCATATTATATTCCACATATATTTATATCATTGTTACAGAGTTATCACGTTTACAAAAAAATTATAAATACATGTAAAAGATTATAATTTAATGATTTTTGTTTTGCCATATCTATTTAAAATTCTATTTATAATGATACTACAAAATTTCAAATGATTCTGGTTACGACGTTTTTCGCGTTATAAGGACTTCAGAATGAGGCCACTGAAAACTGACAGGCTTTCTTTTCGAATTAACAAAAAAAACGTTGTCAAATAAATATAATGAGAATTTTTTTTGGATCAATAAGCAACTATTGAAAATACGGATGATTTTTACTTGTACTTAATTAGAATTTGATAATTGAGTTACTAAAAAAATCGACTGCACACAATACTTAATCTGAATTCACTCCTTTTAAAGTTGTTAAAAGAGTATAAGTTCTTATACGTTTAGTTTTTTTTTTTATTAACCCTAAAACTCCAGAAATATTACAAGCTAACTGTAAATAAGTCATCTGTGTACTAATAATTGTTATTTTAATCTTTGTAGGTACTAAAGCTATATCTACTAAAAACCAAGTAACGCAATGAGATTACCGAAAAATAAAATACAATCCCTACGTTAAAACAAAGAAAGAGCTTTGGTCTTTTATTTTTTTATTTCAATTTTTGGTTTAAATGAATGTTTATTTAATAAGTGCATTTACCTCAAAAAATCTGTTAATACTGAAAAAGGTCTATTAAACGGTATAAGTATATACTCGATCAAGAATCATTGAATAGTATACGGTTTCTTTCCTGTTTTAAGAATGTAATTTACTATATTAATTATTCATGTATTATCCGTGTACAAATTTCAATTAGAAAATTAGTACCTCTACACCTTTATGACTTATAAATCCATTTCATGAATGTAGAAATTATGAGTTGTAGTATACCCTGTATTTTACTCACGATTGTAATTTATTTCGTAATTATATTTGTATATTTATCACTTATATCTAATGTAAATGAGTTTTCTCTGCTTTTATTCAACAGTTAATTTAGTTATGCTGTATTAGATTTAGTGAAAGAAATATTACTAATATCGTACGTAAATAACTTTCTTCACCAGCTTGAATTTCAGCGGATGTAATTACAAAAGGTAAATTTATGAAAATATTGCCTAAAACTTTTCCAGGAAAGTTTTTCATCTGTCTTCGTAAATACAGTTCTTAGTTATTACTTGCATATCTTCTTTTATAATTAAAGCTTATTACTTATTAGAGAAATGATGCAATTACTATTATTATTTTTTTTTTTAAGTCTTTTTGGTTGAAAATAAAAGTTGGTTAATTTGATTAGAAATATTTCATCTTGTTAGTCTGGTATAAACGGGTTTATAATGAATGCCTAAGGCTGAATAGAAATTTATGACGGAAATTGAAGACATCGCATTAAATACCTCATCGTAATATGAACAAATTAAAAAAGTCTTTTTACATTTCATTCTTCATGTATTTCTATTATTTATATATTTGTTAGTGTAATTGTTAAATTTATCACTAATTCTAAAGTCATAAAAATATATCAAAATAAATCACTTACATTAAGATTAACATTTTTTTTTACGATATTTTTCATTTTATGATTAACAGTTCTTTGTGAATGAGTTGTTGACATTTATTTCTACGAGTATTATCAAGTATTTAATATAATTTATAGTGCAGAAATAATTATTGTATTTTCTTCCTTCTAATTCATTTTATATTATGATGAAATTGTTTTATACGTTTCTAAAACGTAGCAAGGTTACAAAAATATTGCAAAACATAATTTTATTGCGTTTAGCTACGATGTAACAGTTGGTAAACATTTCTTAATAAAATGAATATCTATGAAATAATTCAAAATAGTGATTTTATTTCATTCTAAAAAGATTTGCCTCTTTAAGCTTAAACACTGTTTATTATAGAGTTTATTTTTTTAAATTTTCAATATTTAAGAGTTGGTACGAAAAAACTGGTTATTCACTACCTCTTTCTACGGTGATAGAAAAAAAACACTACGTGGACAGATTCAGTTTCAACGGTTTGTTGAACGCCTAACAAATACAAAATTTAAAGTTTCATGTTAATAGCAAAAATAGTAATATTACTTACCGTTTACACTTCAATTTTAATTAATTAAAGTTGGATTTTTCGGTCAATAAAATTGGATTTTAATGCCTGATATTCCTTGTTGATAACAAGTAGCCATGATACATGAGCATACTGACAGACGATTGGAGAACGATTGGATCAGAGATAGGTTGGAGAAATGAACTAATTAACTTCTCCAATCTTTGTTATTCGGAATAACAAATTCGTAATAACGCCTTCAAACTTTTTACAGCTATCAGTATTAACTCTAATCGCCGAGATTTACAGTGCTGATCTAAGTTTAGAGTTAAAGAGCAAAGAGGGCAGTCATTGATCGATTTCTTATCTTTACGCTTGACAGCATTACTAGCAAAGATTGTGCTCCTGATCAGAAAGCTTCTCTGTTTAGCAGTTTGCTAAATGTGAATCTATAGTTACCATTTAACGTGCATTCAATAGAAAGTTTGATTGTGATATTCCGAGTAACAATAACAATCATCGATGGCATAATCAGTTTGAAACGACCGTATGTCTGGGTGAAGGGAAGTGTACGGAACGACCAAAGACATCTGAAGGAAATGTTAAACGTGTTAGAGAAAGTTTCCTGCACAATCCTAAAAAATCTGTTGGGAAGGTCGGCCGCAAAAGCGACCGACCTGAATGAAAGTGTGAAATTATTTAAGAAAACAGTTACATATGCATACATACCGTTCAAACTGTTACAAGTATTGAAGCCTACCGGCTGTACGTTGTACGTGCCGACTTCGTGAACAAAATGTTGCAGCATTAAGATGACATATTCTTGATCGCACTGTGTTTACTGATGAGTCAAAATTTCATCTTAGTGGAAAAGTTAACACACATAATATCCGTATCTGGGGTTCAGGAAATCTCCATGAACTTTTACAGTGTCAAAGGGAGTCCCCAAAATTAAATGTTTCAGTGCGTTACCTGATGGCAAGTTTACGGGTCGTTCTTTTACGCTAAAGCAAGCGTTCTAGGAGTTGATTTGTTGAATATGCTGCGTGAACGGGTCTTTCCTCGACTCCAAAATAGTCTAGAGAATTTTATCCGGTAACAAGATGGTGCGCCTTCTCACCGAAATAACTTTATATGGGATCGGTTTAATTACGTTTTTTCCGTCCGCTAATCCGTGAGCATGAACACGATGACACAGTTTGTTTGTAGATGCCTTCAAGGTCATACGATCTGAACCTTCCCGTGTGGTATTTTTCTTGGGTTTTGTAATGGATCTTGTATACGCGCCTCTTCTACCTATTGATCTAACCGACTTGAAGCACCGGATTCAAGCAGTTGTCGCTTCCATTACATGCCGGTTAAAGTATGAAACGAACTCTTCTATGGGTTTGATATGCGCCGAATGACGAGAGCTGCTTACATTGAACACTTGTATGAAAAACTATAAGAGTTATTTTATTTCATTTGTTTTTTTTTTTTTTTTGTTTAACCTCCGGAACCACCATTATGTTATATCTTCAGAGGATGAGATGAACGAATTGTAGCGTGAGTGAAAAATGCCATGCCTAACCGGGATTCGAACCCGGGACCTCCGGATTATTTCATTTGTGATTGATACATTAGTATAAGTCAAAGTTAAGACATATTAAATAGCTTTAAATCCCTATATTAATTTTTGTGCACCTGTAATTATTCAGCTATTTGTATGGAGCATTTTAAGGTACGGTTGTGACGATTGCTCACTTTTGGAGCTGGAAAAGATGTTAGAAATGAAAGAGCGGTTGCAAATCATTTCTAGGACTGTAAATAAAAGATGAACTCTTATTGGGAATCTAGAGTATGTCAACCTAAAATATTTACGGTGGAACCCTGTTCTTGATAAAAATTATATATATGTATATATATAAAATAAATCACTTGTTGAGAATCCATTTTACTTGGTATTTTTTCTTTAACAGATAAAGTTTTTAAAATTTAATATTAAATTTTCTAAAGAGTGCTTTATCCTTTCATGTAAAAAGTAAACTGCTACCTTAAAAGTGGAAACTTTTCTCTGTTTTAGTCACTGAAGATAAATGTTAGCATACGTATATAGGATGAAAGTACTAAACTGTTATATTGGAAATTAAAAAATTATATTGACTGGGAAAGGTTAAATTTTATTTAAGGTTATTAACATCAACCTTATTTTATTATAGTTGAAATAATAATAAGGATAAAACGTAATAATGGTTTTTAATTGTTATATATATATATATACTTTTAATCAGCTAATAAAAATTAATGTAATTTTGGAACAAATCAGCTGTAAACAGTTAAGGCTTCTCTCTAGAGATGACCGGAAATTAGAAATCCATCGGCCACAGAAACTCCGAAGTTATGAAAAGTCGATGAGAACAAATTACCTAGCATGAGATGCATTGTAAAAAAACAGTCGTGATATTCTGAAAATTGGTCGCTGTTTGACTAAAAGGCACAGTGATTTCAGCCTCAAACGTTTTTTCACTAATAATGAATTCATATATCATCTACTTCATTTTCTTTCCACGCGCGCGCGCACACATAGAGAGACAAGAAGATGCCGAGAGTGATTCATAATCAATACTCAACAAAAACTAATGAAGATAAATTGATGAAAATTTGTATATACCATCTTCTTACAGTATCGGCGCACACGAAAATGATTTTTGAAATTCTAAGATTTTAGAGCTAAAAAGGAGTAAAATTGAAATTTAATTATTTTTTAATCTCTAGGTAATAAATGATGTTATCATCTTTATTTTTGATGTGTGTATCGTTATATAAATAGTTAAAAACCAATTTCTAGAGTTTTTTAAATTCGACCTTGAAAGGGATAAAAAAAGGTAAAAAAATTCCAAATAGTGTTCGAAAATTTTCCCCATTTTTGACTGTACTAAACGTGATATTACTCTATTTGGACTTTTGTTTTTCTTGTTTCACCTCCGGAACCACCGTTAGGTTATATCTTCAGAGGAGGAGATGAACGAATTGTAGCGTGTGTGAAAAATGCCATGCCTGACTCGAACCCGGTACCTCCGGATGAAAAGCCGGACTATTTTTACTTGGAAATACTGTTCAGATAAATATCTAAAAACCACTTTCGGATTTTTTGAATTTTAATATTTTAAGAAGGTAAAAAACATAAATTAGTTTTTATATATTTACAGTTTTATCTACCGCTATTTAATCAATCTTTATGAGACTTGGTAATATTGTGATTGTAATTTTTGTTTGTAATTCTGATTATGTATTTACCAAGCGTAAATCTAAAAACCAATTAGTGGGTCTTGTACTGACCTAACTGTTGTTCTGAAGAATTTACCACTGATAGTTTTATAAAACTGACTACATGACTGATAGTTTTTATAATTTGAACAAGATGTAATGTTTATTTATCATTGTTATTCAGACATGCGTGAGTTAAATAAACACAGGGAGCTTGACGAAAATAATCCACGTATTTATAATAAATTAGTGAAATTATACTGTAATGAAACCAAATAATTACGAAGTGAGATAATGAAATAAGGTTGGCTGCCCTACTGGTTTTTTAACTGGATGGAGACAAAACGCCTCGTTTATAAAAATGGTATGGTGTAGTGTACTAAAAGACGTCGGGCGTCCGGAGTTCTAGAATACGATGTTCTGTTATTCACAATGCGGTAGTAAATTTTAATGTCGCGTTTGTATAAAAACGAACATAAATTTAAAAATTTCCTCTTTTTTCTTATAAAACGCATCGTTTTTATGTCGTCGGGCTAAGCCCGACCTGAACACTGTACATAAAAGGAGTCTGAGTAGGTAATAGAATGCATTATTTGATATTTTTCATGCATTTCACATAGAAGTACAGTAGAGTTACGTGAAAATATGGTCAGTGAAATGTAGTCCTTTAATTTCTTCAGTTTTTTAAAGATGAAATATCGTAGATGAAATGTCACAAAATAAAAAAAAATGTAAAATAATAAAATTGGGAATAGAAAAAAGATTAGAACAGATTTTCTATATTCATTAAAGAAGCTTGAAACATTTTATATTAATTTTTTTAAAATTTTTATTATTAAACTTGGTAAACAATCGAGATAGGTTATATTTTATTCACCGACCTATAATCTGTGAAAATATGCAATTTCATTTCATTATTTTGACTAATTTTCTTTTAAAACCGGAAGATAGACAATAGAAAGATGGACTTTTTTGATTACTTTTAACCTAGTTTGATTCTATTAAAACGAACGTATTAGATTAAAATTAGTTTTAAAATAAGGATTTTTGACTAAAAAACATGATTTAAAAAACAACCGATAACCAAAAAACCGTTGGTTAAAAAACGGCAAATTTATATTTATGTTGCCGCTGAATGGCTTTGACGGTACGTGGAACCTTATCGCCGGCGCGGCCGAGGCGGTTCTCCCCGAGCGATCCCACGCTTGGCCGGCTCTCGCACCTGCATCCCTCGGCCAGGGCGATAGAAACCCGGCGAGCTGGAACGCGAAGGTAGCGTCCGCATTCATCGGCTCTCTCGACTCTGCGGGGCACTGTAGGTCTCCACTACCACCCTGTAGTGGGAACCCAACTGCCGCTGAGGGAAAGCTCGGTCGGATTTTAACGGACGAGCCGCAACTCCCCGACTGCAGCCGAGTCGACCGGAGACCATCTACCGGATCCAACAGCTCTACTCAGAACTAACGACAAAAAAAAGCCCTTTTCAGCGCCACCAATGGTTTTAAGGTTCCATGTGCCGTCGAAGCCATTCGGCGACAAATTTTAAATATGCATTTTAACAAAATGAAAAAAAAAAGTCACTAAACGGTTAATAGGAATATATATTTGTAGATTTTTTCAATGTTTACTACGGGTATAAAATCAATACGGATTAAAAATTGTCAATAAAAAAATATTCCTTTAGTTTTCTTAATTTTTTTAAAGTAAATATAATTTATTAAATTAAATTAGCTGTTATGTTAAAAGAAAAAAACTGAAAAAATTGACAAAAGACAATTATTGATTATTTTAAGTTATTGAGTAAGAATTATTATGCTTTAAACTCTTAAATAATAATATTATAATTATAATTCGCTTTGATATTGTAGTGACAGATAGATGGGAAAAATTGTGCGGCAGGCAACGTTTGTATATGTAAAAAAAATTGTTAGGGATGTAGGATGTAGGAGGTATACCGAAATGAAACGACAGGCACTAGACAGAGAATCTTGGAAAGGTGCATCAAACCAGTCAAATGACTGGAGACAAAAAAAGTTATAATTATATTAATAATTATTATAATATCCTTCTTTAATAATACTTACTTATAAAGATGTTGAAGTAGTCATGATTGGATACATAAGAAGTAAAAAAATTAACTTTTTATTTTAATTTGTACAGCTCACAAGACTAAATGAAATGAAAACCATCGTTAGCCTTTGTACGTGACTTCGGTAAAAATATTGTCGGCATTGAGTTATAAAGAATAAAGTAATTACACAAACCGCACGTTCATTATATTCATTCTTGTAATTCTTACGCGATATCGCTAGATAACACTTATTTCTTGTATTCCATTAATTCTTGTCAAATGAGACATTGTTTTCTTATAATTGAATGTTTCAGAACAAAGGCTTTGTTAAAAAAAATAACTAAAAATAACAGGAACAAATATTCTTTAATGTGTCGGTTAATTTTTTTATTTTGTGGTTATTACTCAAATGTTTTTTCGGTAATGTGTGGCCGTTAGATACATAAATTGAGTAAGCTTTGAAAAATACTCCTTTGTTTCAAAATTTAAATTTATTTCAACTTTACGAATGCCGAAATACACTAAAAAATTCTTCAAAAAATTGCAACATACCGACGATTCATCTTTAAAAGTAATCTACCTTTATTTCTACAATATTGTATAGGAAGGCTTTGAGACATTCAATTTAACTTGGTTCGGTATTCTCTATTGGTAATTTCTAAAGATATGTGTTACCTGTATTATTGCATACGAAATCTCAGAATCATTTTACTTACCGCAAACAATGTGTTTGTAATCATATTCCATAATTTTTTATTTGTGATTTACGAAATTTTTTGATCGACTTTTCCTTATTAGTAAAATCATTATATTTAAATATAATACGTAATTTATTATAATGTTTGATTCATACAATTTAAAAATTAAATTTTTTTTATTTCGTCATTCAGTACACTTTGAGGGTTCTTAACGAGTCCATATGCGAGAGTGTATGATTAATCCTTTTTTAAAGTAGTATTTTCTTCTAGTTTTTATTAAATAAAGATATCTGAATGAAATAATTAAAACTTAAAAAATAGTTAAATAGTTAAACTTAGAATTTAAAAAAAATTGATGTTCCAAAAAAAAAACACGCAAAAACTGAGCGTACGGGTGTCGGTGAAATTCTTATTAGATAGTTAACAAGTTTTATGGAATTTTTTTTGTTCGTTTCACATATATATAAAAATAAAGAATTAAGTTTTTTTTTCAACAGGTGCTTAAAAAGCAAAACTTTAAATTTTGTATCAAGAAATTCTCTTTTTATCGGTACCTATAATTTAGGAACTTGTAGACCATTTTAATTTGAATTTTTTTTTTCGGCAATGGTACATAAATTACACATTCACAATATATTTCCCAAGACAAAGAATATTTCAGTTTAAAAGTAAATTTTATAAACAAATTTCTAAAAAGTATGCTTTAAACTTGTTTTTAAAACAGTTATTTTTAAAAAGAACTTTTTACTTCACAGTTCAAAATTACTATTCCACTAATTTAAAAAAAATATTATTATTTGAAAATTTGGACGAGTATCAGCATATAATCCGTAGAAAAAAACCTCGTATTGATGAATATTGAATAATTTTTATTATCCCTTTCTTTTAATTATTTATAAAAAAAAAAAAAAATTAAAACGTCCTTACGTTTATAGGTTTCAATTTCGAAACGGCAGTAAAAAAGTTTTAAAAATCGAATTTTTCCATACTAAAACATGATGGAAAGATGTGATCTTTTTTTTTTATTAGTATCTTCTTGTTTTTATCAACTACATAAAAGGTGAGTCCAAAGTAAATTGTAATTGCTGTAAGTAATAAAATTACTTAACGCTTTTAAATGTTTTAAGTTTTGCACACTTTTGTTGTTAGATTAAACAATTAGAAAATTAAATTTTCTCTATTGCCACAAAAAATATTATTTTACGTTATTTTTCTCCATTTATAGTGAACTAAGTTAACTTAATAATTTTCTGTTTTTTTTTTTTTTTTTTTTTTTTTTTTTTTTTAGACATGCAATTATTAAAAATAAATATGATATTAATATTAAAAAAAAATTCAATCATTTTTTTTTATATTTAAAATTGATGATAAAAAATTTATTTTGTATAGATCAACAAAAAAAATTCCTTTTATTTAATAAAGAAAATTATTTATTTTTAGAAATAATTGTTTTATTTTTATAATTACTGAACTTTAGAAATCGGATATTAGTAGACAAATAAAGTACTTCTATTTATTTATTGTATTTATGTTTCGAACTCTTTTAGGAAAAGAGATGGCTTTGATTTAAAAAAAAAAAAACACAAAATCGAAATCAATGTACATCAGAAAAAGTAAAAATAAATTCAAGGGGAATAAATAAAAATAAAACAATAACATTAAATAATTTAAAAATAAATCAAGTAGTAAAATAAATCAACTAAGTAGATTCTGGATGGTAAATAAACCAAGTACTTTATCCGTAAATATTTGAAACCATGTTCAAAATCAATATGTAACAAACAGTATATTCTAATAGAAAAATCATTAAGTACTTTAAACTTACAAACTAACCAACAAATTGTAACTCTGTGCTTAATATTAGACTATTAGTATCACATAAATATTACATAACAAATAATAACCATTGACCAAAACACCTGCTCAAAGAAAATTAGTAACCTTTATATCAATTTAAATTTTTGTTGTAACTTAACGTTATTGATTATAATAAAAAAAAATTGTAATACACATCTAAGACAATTAACTGTTATCGCAACTTAATAAAACAACCCCTATCCAACCAATTGGGTAAAAAAAAGCTTTTAGTTTTTAAAGGGTATTTTAAATGTGTGTGCGCGTGCGTGTGTAATAACTCGTAAATTAAAATAATAATGAAATCGCAAATTCTTTAAAGATCACTTCCATCTTTTTTAATAAAAAAACTGAAGTAAATGATATATAAAAAAAAAAAAAAAAAAATAGTATAAAAATTCTAATTACATGGTAATAAAATTTTTGCCAATAAATTTATAAAATTTTGACTTATTTGTTGAAGAAAAATCTGATGTAAACGCTATATGATTTCCTTTCATGAAAATCCAAAAATAATACAATTCTAAATTATAATTTTCAATTAATATTAAATAATCAGATGTTTCACCAAATCTATTACATATACAAATATGTAATAATGCCTGTTAAATTACATATAAACATTTTTAAAAGTCCATAAAATTTTATTTCATTAATAACTTCTGATTTTTTATCATTTTATTATAATTATTATTTTTACAATTACGGGTTAATAATTATTAATAATATGGTTAAATTAAAAAAAAAGAAGTTAAATAAAAAGAAAAAAAAAAAGAGATGAAGTCTGATTCGAACCAATGTGCCTTCTTTTGTAAGATCAAAATATTTCATTAATTAAAATTTTATTTCTCTATAATTCTGCAACCAATGAAATTGGTTCCAGAATAAGTATTGGTCCTAGGTAATTACCACTTATCATATATATCGTTGAAAAGCTCTCATTGAGAGCTTAGTACTGTAGTTAAGAAAAAGTCCATAATCCAAATTTTTTTGCGATTTTGGGACTTTATGAACACTTTTAGTTGAGCGAATTGCAATCAAAAGGGGAGGTGGACAACTAGATATTACAATATTCTACGGTGAGTTATGTGCGATACGTGCGTGCGTATTTACGTATAGACGTCACGCCAAAACTAGTAAAAATGGATTCAGGGATGGTCAAAACGGATATTTTCGTTGAAATCTGAAAGTTGTAATTTTTAGTGATCAAAATACACCCTTTACTTCGACAAGGAAGTAAAAAACCTAGTAGTTCTTATTACTTCATTTCGACCAGTAAATACGTAAAATCTCTTATTTCAACGATATTAAGGGCTACTATATTGTTGACACATTTGTGTTAAGTTTAATTTCTTCTTATTCACAGATTTTTTATAATTAAAAAATGAACAAAATTATTAAATAGGCTGTGGCATGGAGCCGTCTTGTTTACTAAACTTAATAAATTATGAAC
>JAAAKQ030128173.1:0-13584 GCA_010016005.3 Zanna intricata | reverse complement strand
AGGTCCCAGAACTGTATCTCTCTTAGTTTCTAAGATATCCCATGTAAAACGCCAAAAATAGGTTCAAAAAACACATTTTTTTTAAGTTTGACTTACAATAACATTGTTAAATCTGCAATAAATCATACATTTTTAAACATAAATTGTAGAGAATTTAATTATAAGAAGATAATAAATAATAATGTCAACAGAAAACAAATAAATTTTAAACATGTCGACTCTTATTTACAACAAAACCAACAAAAACTTAGAAGAAAATGATACAAAGATGAAAACAGACGTGTCTAGTAGGTACAATAATTTTGACTAAATGACTTGGTAGATGCTGCTGGCTGGAATAAGAGATCAAATAGAAAAACAATATGAAAAATTTTAAGATCTTAATTCAAGTTTTGGACAAAACCTTTTGTGGGTTTAATTTTCTTAACATTTGGCATCGTTGATATTTATACAATTTACATTAAAAAATATAGTATCCACTTATCAACGGTTGTGAGTATTAATTATCCAAGCACTTTCAGATAATTCCTCCATCATCAGAGAGAATTGATTAATTATGAGTTTTATAACTATTTTTACAAGAATTAGAATGAAGAAAATTGAAATTATTATGTTCATAACACTTGATTGTCAAATGTTAAAATAGGTCATGCGTTAAAAAAACACATCAGTAAGATGTTTACAACTGTTATGAAGTATAAATTGAATCAGTCAGCCAACCCTAATAATTATTAATATTTTAAAATGTTCTTTTATAAAAATACCATTATCAAATCTGATTTGTTCATTTATTAGTTTATTATTATCAAATATATGTGAAATTTCTTTTATTCATGATAATCATTGAATAAAAATGATTATCCTATAAGATGTATAGTAAACTGAATTCAAAATTTGACGTATATCCAAATTTTTAGTTAAAATATTACAACAAATAGTCAGGAAAAATAAATACAACATAAGATTCATGGGAATTCGACACATTAAATAAGCAAATAATACCTATACACCACAGATTAATTTCATTGGATGTAATTTCATATACCAGCATTCCAAAGAATTTAGTGATAGAAAGCAAATGGAGTGAAATTGAAAAAATAAATAAAATTAAAAAAACAGAATTTTTAGAATGTATAATTTCTTAGAATGCGTAAGAAAATTCTGTATAATGTGTGTATGAATATGTATTGTCAACTGAGGAAGCTTAGAGAATTGTAAGTAAAACGTAGTTAATTTATAAGTTTAAATAGTTGATCGGTTAACCAAAAAAGATAATGTTTTTAAGTAAAATGTCTTATTATTATGTATATATATGATGGGTGCAGGGGAATAAATTTCAGTCATGAACACAAAATTTTTCTCAGCGAAATATTTCAAGTTCCAAGAACTATAACAAATTTCCAGCCTGGAAAATTTTTATTTCAGAATAGCTGTATTTTTTTTGCATTATTAAATGCAATAATTTTTTCTGTATGCTCACAGATGATATTGCTGAATTTTTAATTCTGTTCAGCATGTAAGTTTTTGAGAGAGTTTGATCATTCTTCTATTATTCTCATACCTCTAATTTACTGAAGAATGTCCATTAACTTGCTACTATTATCGGTCTCAGTAAATAAAATTTAAATAAGTGTTTTACAAATTGGGTACTTTGTTAACTAAAAAAGTAATATATTATAAATTCAAAAAACACTTGCGATCAGCAGAACCAAAAACAATCTTGTAACATGTCACAATATACACAAACATAAACTGAATCCATTTCAAATTATTAATATTTTAGGACTGTGTAAGCTTGCATGGTAAATCTTTTATAATAAAATTAAATATTAAAAGTAAAAAAAGTCTGTATTTAAAGACACCATCAGTAGTTTAAGTTACAGAAATTTTGCACAATTATTTTTACATCTGGGAAATTTCTAAAATCCTTAGCTATAATCCACAGAACTGTTTTAAATGTTGTAAATCATTAAATTTTTTGTGGCTTAAAGGTAACGGTTATAATTTCAAACAGAGATAATTTAATTTTTCTAGTTCCAAACGTTTCTGAGATTTTTCACAGAAATTACAGGTGTCCTTTCAAGGTTAATGAACACAATGTTAAATCTGAACACAATGTAAAAATCTCTGAATGTTTTATTAGAAAAAGAATACTTGTGTTCTTTTCAAAATACATTTCATGTAAAATTTTTACTGTTAAATAAACTTTTGATAAGTTTTTCAAACTAAATGAGATTTCATACCTTTCAGATACCCTAGGAACTCGGTAACGGCCCTTAATATCATTAGACAGTCTGTGAGGTTTATCATGTTTCCCCTCTATTATCAACATGAGATTTACAAGTGTTGAGCTTGAGTGTTTGGATATGATGGGGAGTAATGCCAAAAACAACTAAAAATGCTTTGTAGTAGGTTGCAATTTCAATAGGTGTTCCATCTCTTAGTAATCTAACCTTATAAGAATACGAGTAATTGTTGTACTGAGCAGAATATCGGTTTTACCATTAACTGTCCTTCTCTGTGTTGTACTAATAAGACCATTTAAGCAGGAACTTTACTCATTTCTGTTTAACAGATTATTAAATGTATTAATTAAATATTAACAATCATCTTTTGTAAATTGTGAAAATATTTTAAGCAGTTACACTGACATCCATTCAATAGTTCAAAAATAAAACATTTTTGCCCTGGGTCGGAGCAATTAAGTATTGCTCAACCCAGGAAGGTGTCTGCCACTAATGAGGCCTCCCCACCCACCGGCTGTACATCTGGCACAGCAGCTCAGCCCCACCGGGACTGGATCTTTGGTTGCTTTTCGCCTCTAACCGCCAGAGATGGAGAGGCCGGATCCGGCTAAGCCGTCCCCAGCGGCCGGGTCTCTTGTCTTTTTCTTACCCTTTGCCCGCTAAAATAGAGGACTTCCGTACAAGTACGAGAGCGCCCCACCGGTTCCAGTACTTTATCCCCAGGTTTTTTTTTCGGGGAAAAGATACCCAGAGGTTAGGGAGTATGCTTAATATCGCCGCCCATCCGCGCAAGCACGGTCGCAAGGCGACTCCACAGAAGGTTGTCCTCTTTCCCCAGGTCAACAAGCAAGTGCTAGCTATCCCACTCCCTAGATTCTTACTCCTTTGTCTTAAGGATTGTAGTTGCCCACCTCCTTACTCGTTACCATCCACTTGGTCCTTCCAACATTAATGAGAGGGCACCTTCCGGGATACCAACTTCATTCCAAAATCTTCCGACACTGCTCCCCACCAGGGACACTCAAAGAAGGTGTGATACACCGTATCTATGTCACCACAGTATTGGCAATTTCTCCAATCTTTTCTTTTAAAACTGTATAGGTAATCATTGAAACCCCCATGGCCAGAGAGGAATTGGGAGAGATGGTAATCCACCTCCCCAGCCAGGGTCCAGGGTAATCGCGGGATTAGTCTCCTTTTCGATTCTGCTACTCCCGCCTCTTCCCATATTTGTTGCCACTCTTCCAAAATTTTAGATGCTGCGTTCCCCTTGGGTAAGCCCTCCCATATGCGGCTCCTTTGTTTCGCAATTAAGTGAATGCGGGGTTACTCGAGAGTACTCCCGCCGCCAACGTGGATATAGTTCTGTAGCCATTTATTAACCTAATACAAGCTCGTCTCTGGACTTATTGCAACAGTCTAACGTTTCTCCCTTGCGCATGGATCTAGGTGGTATCGCGTAGTGCACGATCGCTGTTGTTCCTGCTAACATGAGTCTACGTTTTGAGGCTCGTAGCCTTGAGAAATCATAATCCGGCTCAGCATACTTATAATCTTTTCTGACTTCTTAGTAGTAAACCGGAGGTGGTAACTGAACAGGCAGGACCTCTCCAACCACATCCCCAGTTATTTCACTTGTTGCTGAGTTGCGATTCGTGTGCCTTCCATTCAGATTCTTATTGGGCAAATATTACGTATTGCAATGGCTTGAGTTTTATTAGGTCCCAACTCCAGTCTTCGCTCCCGCAACCAATTACTAATAATGCGAACGGCACGGTTCACATCTCTCTCCACCTCAGCTAACGTACGCCCTTTAATGAGAACGGCCAAGTCGTCCGCTAAGATCACTAATTTGACCTTCTCTGGTACTCTTTCTCTAAGGACACCATCAAATATAATGTTCCAGAGGAGGGGGCTCAGGGATGACCCCTATGGTACCCTTCCCCGTATCCAGAAAGTCAACTCTTCCTCCTCTGTAATAATCTTAATTTCGCGGTCATGAAGGAATTCTTTTATGACTGCTCTCAGGTAGAGGCTAACCTTACGTCTTCGGAACTCTTCATTGATAACATCCCAGGGTACGCTTCCAAAGGCATTGCGGACATCGAGAAGGACCATCGAGAGATGGTGCCCGCCCGACATTCCTCTGTCCAGTTGATCACGTACCGCAGAACATCCGTTTTTGATTTGCCTCTTGTGAACCCAAACTGCGTGTCAGTTAATCCTCCTTTTGCATTTATTTGTTCCTCAAGTCTTCTCGCTATCAGACGTTTGTATAGGTAGCCCAAAACCGGGAGAAGACAGATTGGTTGGAACCTGCGTTCACCCCCCACCCCCCCATCTGAGCCTACTTTCGATATTAAGACTACCCGTCCTGTTTTCCAGCTTGCCGGGAAACTACCTCTTGTAACTGCTACATTTAGGGATTCTAGAATCGCCCATTGATCTTCATTAATCAGCCCTTTCAGTAATGCTCCCCGTACCCCGTCAGGACCAGGGCTCTTTTTCATGTTTATTCTTCTGACAGCCCCCTTAGATTCTTGTGTTAATCTTGGGGCATTTTCACGTGATATGCTCCTGTTATCAACAACATAAAACTTGTTATCAACAAAAGATCTAGTAAGACTTTACCGAACAAACATTTTTATTATTATTTTTGCTGTACTTTCAATTATTAATTCATCTTTAATAGAGTTATTATCTCTAACTTCTACTTAAGTCAGATTATTACATAACATGTTTTTTTTTTTTTTATAATTGAGTATTATTGTATGATTAAATGCAATTACTATTTATGGATTATATATGTATGTTTAGTAAGATCTGACATATCTGTAAGGGATTATTTTTATGATTTAGAGTTCTCTTAGATCACGTTACCATTAATTAGTGGCCGATTAAATCAGTTCTTACATATTATGTTAATCATAATTTATAGTCTTATAGGATGCTGGTTCCTTTTCAGTTTTTATTACAATTAAAAAGTTACTCATTTTAAATTTGTAAAAATCTGCAGGTGGTACAAATGAATTCCTTACGGTTTTAATAAATCTCTATTGGGATCCTACATAAGCCAAGTTATATAATTTATTTATCTCGTGTTTTGACGGTTTTTTGACTTTTTTTTTTTTTTTCAATTATTAAAAGGTTAGTTTTTCCACCAGTTTTGGGTCTTCCACTTGATTTACAAACTTGATTTTTAATGCATTTTAATATATTTTACGTTAGCGAGTTTGAACCAGCTTCTTAGCTTACATCGTTATTGCGTAATGATTTCCTACAAGATTTTAATTGTGGGAGCCATTTTCAAGTGAAAGTTCCCAGCGGCCATTCGTGTATTTTTGTAATCCTCTAACGATGCTTAATCCGAATTCAAAATCAAAGCAAAAACAGTTCAAATAATTAAATATTGAAATCAATAACGAACTGTTCCTTCGTTAATAATCCATAAAATCAATCTTGTTTTAACAATAGTACCCACCATTCTAAACCACCAAAAATACTTCAACTTTTGTCCAATCGGCTCCAAAATTTAACAGTAAAATTGAATTTCATACGTACAACCAGTAATTCTATCAGTTTTCAGTAATTTATTTTACATAATAATAATTTTACATAATACATATTGACCGCATGATGATATTACATATTGTCCGCATATTGACCGTATGGTCAATATCCATATCCTCATTGGAATATTTTTAAGGTTCTTTTTTGAAGGCAGCAGGACTTAGACGTCGAGAGGGCGAGACTTGAAAAGTATAACAAAAAGAATTGAGGAGATGAGAATTTTTTTGTTTTATAAAAATTGGAAAAGTATTTTGCGTGAATATTAACTCAGTATAGGTTTGCTGATCATAAAATTAAAATTTTTTAAGATAGCTTAAAATTTAAACAATTGATTACTAGCAATGAGGAAATAGAAAATGAATGATAGCATTTTAGCATTTTTATAAACTTAATTTTTATTACTTTTTTTTTTAAGTAATCATTAATTGTGATGTAAATAAATATTTTAGCATGTGTGTATATATATATATATATATAAAACGAATAGGTGCACGTTATTTAGTTATTAGATTTAACTGTTTCTTACTAGTTATTTCCTCATTGCTAGCTTAAAATTTAAACAATTGATTACTAGCAATGAGGAAATAACTAGTAAGAAACAGTTAAATCTAATAACTAAATAACGTGCACCTATTCGTTTTATATATATATATATATATACACACATGCTAAAATATTTATTTACATCACAATTAATGATTACTTAAAAAAAAAAGTAATAAAAATTAAGTTTATAAAAATGCTAAAATGCTATCATTCATTTTCTACATAAGATAGTTTTAGATTCGAATCCTAATAAAGGTAGTTGCTTTTATTCAAGTTTGAAAAGTACATTATGGTTACCAGTGTTCATAGACTGTTAACTTATAATTAACCACACGTCTCTGGTACGGTTGATCTGAATCTGTATACAATACCTCAATCATTAGTCACGAACAAGGGATGCAGCTCCCTGAAGCCAGAAAGCTGCGTTGGATATCTGTAGACTTCCGGAATATTCATAACTAACTACATAAAAGCCAAATTTCAAATGTAGTAATAGCTATATTTTGCACAAAATTCGCAGTCAAACAAATAGTTCATAATACAGATACACAAATGTTTTTACAATGCTTTTAACGAAAAGCAAATATATTTTTTTAAGTTCTGATACTGGTATATTTTAATACAGTCGGTAATTTTTTGACAAAAATAATTTTTAAGATATTAGATATCACTGTAAACAATCCTTCATTCAAGCAACAATTATACTATAGTAAAAACATTGAAATTACTATAACTAAAAGTTTGGATAATTAACTATTTTTACAACTAAACAAATAGAACCCAGAAGAAGCTGTAATTTTTTAATGATGCAAATAAAATAAGCATAATTTTAATTTTACTGTTAAGAAAAATATAATGTAATGGTTAATTTAAAATATATATAAACAAATTTTCTCTAATTTACGAAAAAAAGATACCAAAAAAAAGGAGTACCGTTATTTATTATTGTATTTACGTAATGAAAAAAAGAATAGTAAGATTTAATGAAATCAACTATTGTGAATTCAACGATCAATATGCCGTCAAATTCATTAAAAACATGTTGTTAAATGCATATTATGTATTTTAATAGCTATGTATGTAAAATAAAAATTAATAACCATTGTAACTAAAATTGTAAACTGGTGAGAAATATTATTATATTTATATAATAGAAATTATACAATATATGTGAAATTACATGTTTTAGAAATTAAATATATATATATATATATGACTGTACCTATAAGATAACTTGCCCTGACTCACTGATTTATCAGTGCCCAGCAAAAACTATTAAAGATAAATCGATGAAAATATTCTTACGATGCAAGTACACATTTCATTTTCCCTTATATTAGCGTTAAATCTTCCGGTAGGCAATGTTTCCACTGTCAAGGGTATGGCCACTCTACTCATTGCTCGAAAACTGAAATATGTGCTCGAAGAAGGTCACGACACTAACTAGCAGAGGAAGAAAAATTGCGAACTTATAAGAGGATCACATTCAGCTCGCTCCCGAGATTGCTCAACTTTTAAAGAGAAGAAAGTAATTCTATAAATTTTTACGAGCAGAAGCTATCTTTTCCGGCCACATAAAGAGAATATAAAAAAAAAACACTGAAATCTCGTAAGCTGGTTAAACCAGGCGTCTCTTTTGCCGTCACTACCTCAAGACAGGTTCTTGCAAATGCAATCAACAGTGTGGATACTGCAGCGAGTTAAAAAAGCTTGTTCAGATGTTATCTGATCAAGTTGCTTAACTCACAGTTACTATTTTACAAAGATGAACAAATCAGTAGTTGCAGCTAGTGAAACCAACGTTAGTGGGCTCCGTATGAAAGTTCCTGTCTCCAAAGTTTTGCCTTTGTGGATAAAATTAGATACAACTGGATGATAAGACATCTTATAAGCTCCTTGTTATGGGAGCCCACACAATCACCCCTCTGTGTTGTCGTCTGCATTTTTCCATTTTTCAAACTTTTTCCCTCCATTACCTCGTATACTGGAGGTATACTGGTTTATGGTTAAGGAACCCCCCCCCCCAACTCCAGAGCACCGGAATTTATTAAAATTAAAAATTCTAAAAAGAAAAACCGGATCACTAACAATTAATTTTACATATACATCTGTAATTTTACACTATCCAATGGAACGTTTCAGATCTTTGATCCCGCATTGAAGATGTTAGAGTACTGATATGCGCACAATGGCTTTTAATAATGTGCTTTCAAGAAATGCACCTTCTGCAATAAGATATTAACACTTGAGGCTATTTCTGTAAGAGATACAGTTATCTTATAGATAGTAGAAAGAATGATGGATTTGCTAACTTCAAGCGGGACGAGGTGTTGGCTACAAGGATACCACTAGCTATCCTCATATATGCTATCGCTTTAAATATCTCTCTCCTTTTCAATTTACACCTCTGCAATTTATGTCTTTCACCGAACTCTAAGTTCAATGATCCAGATGTATCAAATCTCCTCGCACAAATTTCATCCTGACGTTAATAGTAGGAAAATTAATCCTACCGTATTTCATAGGGCTTATCAGTCTGCTCCTCTCGAGGAAATATGATAAACAGTGAGACAAAACTTAGATCTCTGTCTGTTGAATGATGGATTATGAACATTTACGTCATTTTCGTCTGAAAAATTGTTTAAACAACGATATCTTCTTATCCTCACCGAGTTTACTCCCTCGTCTTAATTGGTCTGTTTGTGACGATTATTATTGCTTTTGGTATCAACCACGTGGTGAACAAAATGCCATGGAGATGGATTGTTGAAAAAGCAAACTGGGACGTTACCATAAAATCTTCCTAGTATGACGATAATGTAGACACCCTTAATCAACTTATCGCCCTAGTACTCGAGAATGCTAGTAGATATATTCCTCAAACATCTGAAAACGCTAATCGTCCTTCCGTTCCTTCGTGGAATGATGATTGCCAAAACGCGATTAGGAAACCACGGCAGGCACTGCTTAAATTCTACTGCACTCTTACAAATGAACATCTGAATTTGTACCGTAAAGCTAGAGCGGTATGTTGTCCGGTATTTTTAGACGCTAGTAGAAAGTTATGGACGAATTATTTGAACACCATCATCACACGCTACTCCCACTACTGTTTCATCATCGTAAATGAGGAAGCTTCGTGCTTCTTCATTCACGATGGAGAACCTCCTAGAAGAGAACTTCCTCTTCTGCAGTCGCAATTAAATTGGCAGATTGTTTCTGCTCTGCGTCTCTCACTGTATCATATACTAACGAATTTCAGAGGTATAAAATATAGATGAAAATAGTATCATTAAGCGCTGGTGATTCAGTCGGTAAATTAAATGCTCCCTTTGCATTCAGTGAGTTGTCACATACACTGAAAAACTCACGTGATACGTCCCCTGGGCCTGACAAAATTCGTCTCAGTATGCTCTCACATCTTCTCAATTTGGCGCTACAACACCTATTGCTTATTTATAATAGTTTGTTTTCCGCACAAGTCTTCCCATCCGTCTGGTAGGAGGCCATTGTCCCGCCAGTACTTAAACAAAGTAAAGACAAAACATGCCCGTCAGGCTACCGCTCTATCTTCTTGACAAGAATTTTATGCAAAGTGATGGAGAGTATGATGAAGGCTTACATGATGCTTAGAGAGACATGCCCTTTTATCTCCAGAACAGTGTGGTTTCTGCCAAAGACGATCTTACATTGACCATCTATTGTCACTGGAAACAGCTATTAAAAATGTTTTTCTGTTCCTCCAGCACCTCGTAGCTATCTTCTTTGATATCCAGAAGGCGTAAGATAGGTCCTGGCGACGTGGTATTCTAAATACCCTTAAAAAATGGGGAGGCAAGGGCAATATGCTTGTCTTTATTAGGGATTTCTTAAATGACCGAACTTTACATGTTCATGTTGAAGATTCTTTGTTGTATTTTGAAGAATGGAGTGCCTCAAGTAAGTGTATTAAGTCCCATCTTGTTTGCTATAGCCATCAATAGTATTACTAAATGTGTGCAGCCACCTGTTTCATATTCTTTATTTGTTAATGATTTTGCTATATATATCATGTCCCGTTCAACAACCACAGTTGAATTCTCTTTTATTCCACAATTATTTCTCAACAGAGAACCAATGACTGTCTCTCCTCACGTTAAATTTTTAGGCTTGTTTTTTTTTCAGCCGATTTACGTGGGTCAAACACATCAAACGATTAAAAACGTAACGTTTTGGAATATCAAACTTCTACATATGCTGCAAGTCCTTAGCAACACCAGTTGGGAAGCCGATCTATCACGTATGTTGCGTTTTATTATTCCTTAGTTCGTTCCCATTTACATTACGGTTGTGTTGCCTACTCTTCAGCGCATCATACCGTGCTTAAAATGCTGGATGCTGAATATCACGCTTCCCCGTATTATTCCTTTACACGATATTCAGTCGTTTTAAACTGATTTTTACCACTGACGAATGTTATTATCACTCGGATGATCATAAATTAAACTAACCTGTTTAATTGTATATTTTATTATGAAAATAAAAATTATTGTACATACGCTTCAAAAACAATGTAATTATTTTGTTCATAAAAACGGTATAAAACAAAATAAACTAAACTATGAAAAATCAGTGAAAGCAAACGGGAATTTTTAAATGTTTTATCATGAATAAAGTTAAAACAATATAATAAAACTTTTATTGGCTTCCTGTCCTAGATAATAGAAATAGAATTAATTACAATTATAACTAAAATATAAAGAATAAAGTTAATATTAATTATAATTAAACCGTTAGTTGAGTCAGTTTTATGTAATAGAAAGTGTTACTATAATTTTTTGTTTGTTGAAGTTTTAGGGGCATCAACTGTTGTCATTATTCCCTTTCCATGTAAAAAAAAAGAATATTTCTCTCTCCCTGACAAAAACACAAGCGTCGTAAAAGACAAAACACTAGCGTCTTGTCAATACAGATAATCTAATAAAGACTCATCATGGGATATTAAAACCCCCAAAAAACACAATATAGCAAGGTTGTAAAGGGCTAGTTAATAAAGAAAAACACTAAAACTAACGCAATAAACACTTTAAAATACTCGAACCATTTGTAATTAAATGTTGTCAAAATCTTTGGAAATAAAAATATTAAATCACTCAATTAGGTAGAATCCATAGGAATTAATTTCTTAATTTTTATTGCCTACGTTTTTCCTTAGGCCATCCTTTTTTCTTTCTTTTCTCCTCTTTCCTATAGGCCTCGATGCCGAACTCCAGGTTGTTTGAGGCCTCGCGAATGGATTTTTCGATTGTGCGGTCAGTAGTGTAGCAGTCTAGATATGATAAACTCGTTTTTGGGGCGGCTGAAATGCCCGCCTACCCATTTAAAGGTCTTCGGAAGCCAGACAGAGTGTCCATCAGTGGACACTCTTTCTTCTTTCTCTAACATTTTAATTTCCGGCTTCGCTATTGCCTGGATGGGCATTTTCTCTATTGTGACTAACCTCCTCCGATTTAGCTTCGAGCTTCTTCTCCGTTTTAACGTCATTTTCACTATTCTTACTACTAGTTGAGGGCTCATTCCTGGGTTGTACAGAAATCTTAGTTTTGAAGTATCTTCTTTCTTCTGCGATGATTTGAAGCTGCTTTCTCTTGATGGTCAATTCTTCAATTTTTCATTAATGATATATTCGATCATGCATGCTAAACTGGTGCCAATTCAGAAACTACGTCCTCTGGTTTAAAACAAGCTGCAGCAACAGCAGTAACCTGTGCGTATGACGCAGTCTTTGGCGTTCTTCAAGTACAATTTTCCTTGCTTCAAATCTGTGTAGTCTTGCTCTCTTGTACAGCTACTTGTTGTTTATAGATCGAACAATTCCTAGATCATGCAGAGTGGTGCCCATGACAATTCACACATTCAGGTGGATCTCTACAAGAATCACCAGTGTGTAATGGGTCACCACATGTACAAATTTGCTTCCTCGTACAACGTGCCGCTGTGTATCCGAATAGCTGACACACAAAGCAGACAAAGGAGTAAGGATAAATGGACAAACGTCTAATCTATGGAATCCAGCTTTTATCTTCTGAGGACACTTTGACTTAATGAAGGTTAACACGCGCTACGCAGAGGGTAGAACTTCTTCTTTGCATCAGCGACACGCAACAACTCCTTGCTCATGAAGTTCCTCAACGAATTCCTCTTCTGTACAATTTAACAAATTTCTGCACATGACTACACCCTTAGAGGATTTCAGGGTACTATGGGGTGTAACTTAAAGGCTAAAGCGGAGCACGTCGTTTAGACGTTGTTCCCGGCCGGATCTTTGGCAACTTCCTGCTCTTCTCGTTGAAGGAGCTGGAGGGAGTCCTTTGGTTGCTGAAAGTCAGAAGAGCCCCTGGTCCCGATGGTATACCGAGAGAGGTCCTCAAGCTGGAGGGGTGATTTAGACCATGTCTGCTTCTAGACATGTACAATGCGTGTCTGGAAGCTGAGACCTTCAGCACTAGATGAAAGATCGCGCGTCTTATGCTGATCCCAAGGGCAAAGAAGACCCGGAGTCGCCGCCTTCCTACAACCCATTGAATATGCTTGACACAGCTGGGAAGATTTTGGAGAAGCAGGAGACTGACTGATTGCGGCGATGAAACAGGCAAGTGGCTGATTTATCGCCGTTGGACGTTACGTTGTGAAATCTTGTAAAACTCACCACGGTGGAGCAATATACTCTGGGTCCTGAAGCATTAGTTATATGTGCCTTGAAACCTCCTCAGAGTAGTGTACACATACTTGAGAAACCGCGGTCTCATCTAAGAGACCGCGGCAAGCTGGCGTAGGGCCGCGATCATGGTGGGAGCGACGCAGGGGTAGATTCTCGGCCTCGAACTTTGGAGCTCCGTCTACGACGGCTTGCTTAGGCTGGAGAGTCGGCCTTGGTTGCTTACGTTGATGACGTTGCGTTGTTTTTTCCAGACCGTGACGTGCAGTGTACCCAACTGAGACTCAGTCGAGTGATGCACAGGATCAGCACCTGGCTGGATGACCATGGGCTGTCATCAGCAAGATAGAGGTCGTGGTTCTAACGAAGAAGCGTATTGACATCCTCCTCCCCTTGCGGGTAGGGGATGAGATTATCAAGACCAAGTACCTCGGTATGGGTGAAAGTCTCATCGCTCCGCCCGGCATTCGGCAGTACGCAGAATGCGACCATCATTCTGCGTACCAACGACGCCCAGAGGCTAGT
>JAAAKQ030128172.1:14529-31811 GCA_010016005.3 Zanna intricata | reverse complement strand
TAAAATAAGGTCTTCAAGGCGCTGGAGTCGCAAGGAACGCTTTAACGGAAGATCCAGCAACACTGGCATGTAGCTTGATTCCCCGCCAATAAATCCCTACCAGCTCGAGCTGTCTGGGATGCTTAATCTTGCTTTGGTAACCGTTCGCGATGGAGCTTCCTCTCGCCGCTACCGCCAGGTACAAGTTACGTTTTGATTCGTTGTTTTGTGTGCTAAGGATACTACACCTACAGAAATTCATCGTCAGTTACGTGAAGTGTATGGACATCAAAAATGTGCGAAAATTGTGCAGAGAGTTTCAAAACGGATGTACAGACGTCCATGATGAACAACGTGCCGGGCGGCCATCGGTTCGGACGAAACGACTGCAAAAGTGAAGAGGATTGCTTGAACAGGTGACGATTCAAGAGCTGTGCGAATTGATTCCTCATGTCAGTAAGTATTGAAAAGATTTTGACAGAACATTTGCATTATCGCAAAGTGAGTCCCCAGAATGCTCACCGAAGATCACCAACGGCAACTGGTTGAAGCGGCCCGCGAATTCCTTGATTGGTATGCAGAAGAGGGCAAGCAATTCTTTGACTCAATTGTCACTGGCGACGAAACCTGGCTACCTTACACGACACTAGAGACAAAAGAACAGTCCCGTCAGTTGCGGCATTCAGGATCGCCGAAGCCGCGAAAGTTTAAACGAGCATTGTCTGCTGGCAAAGTGATGGCGACTGTGTTTTGGGATAGGAAGGGAATATTGTTGTGCGAGTTCATGCCTACCAGGACAACAATAAACGCTGATAACTACTGTAATTTGAAGACCTTCGTCACGCAATTAAGAACAAAAGAAGGGGCATGCTGATGAAGGGAGTGCGTTTTCATCAGGACAACGCTGGTCCCCCCGGACCCCTGGTGCAACAACTGACCTCATCAACCAGTTTGGATGGTATAATGTCATACACCCCCCTTCAGATCGGATGTAGCACCAAGTTATCATCTTTTTCCTGCGTTGAAGAATTCTTCAACGTTCATAGAATTCTCTATGACACGGATGTACGAAAATTTTACACCGCATACAAAAATACATCGAACGCAACGAAGATTTTGTAGAAAAATTGTATAAACTGCAGGCTTTCCAATGATGCACGATTTAATGCAAATATTCGTGTTTTTCTTTGTAAAAAAAAAATTCGAGACCATATTTTACGAATAATTTAGTATAAAAAATTATCTTTATTAATAATTTTGATTTGATGTTTAATATAAAATAAACTTGATGTTTCCTGATCTGACCATTCTATAAAAATAATAAAAAAAGTAATTAATATTTTAAATTAATCTATAGAAAATTATAAAGGCAATGAAATTTGAATAAATTGAAATATATTTAAGATTAAGATATAATTGAAATATTGCTATTCAGATTTAAATTTGAAATGGGGATATTTAAGTTTGACAATTTGAAAAATTAAATAAAATTTTAATTATTAACATTTTGACCTTAATATTTGATCTTAACTATTTATATAGAAACATTTTAAGGCATGGGAAGTTGGAAATTATATAGATCTTATCTCTTGGTTTCTTTTCCAGTACAAATAATAATAATCCTAGAATATGACAAATTTGAAAATTGAATCTCACAATATATAACTATATATCTTAAAGGAAAACATCAATTTTGAACTTTAAAAACCAGTTCACATGTACAGGAGTTATAGAAACAAAGGAGTGTTTAACCTAATATTTACTGAAGAAAATCATTAAATTTTATAATTCTTGAATGAAAGTTAAAACATTTTGAAATAAAATAGAAGTAAATTATAAAAAGTTAGTAAAGTATAATTATTTTTTATGGAAGTGTAAGGCCACTTACAATAAAGTGCAGCAAATTGCCCCCTTTTAAAAAATTTTGTTTTGAAATAGATTTTGGAAATTGATTTTAATAAAAAAAATATTAATAATAAAACAAATTCAATATACAACCAGTAGATAATTGAAATTACGATTAACATTTATTCAACCACTTATATACAATTATCACTAATATTATATAAAAAAAAATTATAATTTCAAAAATTATCGCCAAAATTAATTCAAATCAACATTTATTGTAATTTTAACTTTTAATTAGAAAACCTTACATTTTAATATAATCCAAATCTGTACATGATTAACTATTAAACAAGAGGTAGCAGAAATGTAATACACACTCGTACGTAACAGGACAAACAACTTGCTTTGTTATTAGTAGGTAACAAAGCGACAAGTGCTGCCATCTTGTAGTTTCATTTCCCTACTACTAACAGTACAACATTCACACCCTCTTATCTTGTTTTCTGACAGTCACCGTTATTATGGGGTTGCTATTATTGTCAAGTTACATTTGGTGGAGTCACCAAATGTATATGAAACAGCTGTGCTATATCAATGTCTAAAACAATATCCAGTGATTTATTTTTAACAACAGAAAAGGTGAACCCCAGAGACACTCATAGTCATCTAAAAATCGTCTAAGATGAAACTGTTGATTGAAGTACAGTTCAGTATAGTACAGCAAATTAGTAAAGCAAATGTTGAAGGTGAATCTCAATGTGGTTGACTGGTTTTTGAAAACCACTGAAACTATTTGGGATCTTTCCACAAACTATGTAGGATCCAAAACTTGTGGGATCTTTCCACAAGAAGATGGAAACACATCTTTTTGATGGATATTAGGATTTGTTCAATAATCCACAGAGCAATAATCTAAAACACAATAATGATTGGCCAGCCACACACAATGCTTGCAACTATTGAGGCTTTTGTGTAGTTAAAATTGAACCTATTTAATATCCTCCATATTCTTCTGATTTAGCATCCTGTGATTTTAACTTCTTTCTGCAATTTATGTTTTATAAGAGAATTTGGGGGAAAAAGAAATATAATGTTTTTTCTTAATTAAATTAACTCTTTTTCAAATTAATGGAATCCCTTTTTTCAAAGCCTACACCACTTTCACTACACAATCTTACACTAGATTCTGACTTCATTGTGTTTATTCATTTAACATGTTTCTGACTTATTTTGTACCTGTTTAAGTTTCATATTGTTTGAAGGGGTTTAAGATCTTAGTTTTCATGTGCTACATGTAACATTTTTTTACGGTTTACAAAATTTCATTCTGTTGAGTACAATGTACAATGTTATAGATGTTCCTTGAATGTGCATCCAGTTTTTCTAATATAACATTTAATGCAAAACTTACAGTTAAATTTTACACTCAAGCAATGTTGCGTTTGTCAGGATGTTTGTCATTGTCATTGTCTTCTATGATGTATTTTTTTGAAATACTAACAGTTTTTTCATAATGCTGATTCATGTACTCTTTTTCAATAGGTTTGTTTTTGTTTTTTATTTTAGTAACATATATTATCTACAGGTATAGTGAGTAATCATTAATTTGTCCTAAATATTTTATTGTATTGAATTCGTTAGTGTAATTTTTGGTTGGTAAAGATGTGATTCTATTGAGCATAATGTATATGAGAAAGCTGTGTATTTGTGGTGTGAGAATGGTTATGTATGCACATCAGTGTATTAGTAAGTTGTACTATCATACTAAGATAACAAGCTCAGCATAGGTAGGATATATTACTCAATTACATATGTAAAAAATTTCCTAATTTTTTTTATGTAATGGCAATAATACTTCCAGGTATATACCACTGAAAAAAGAATTAAAAATTATTTCTGAAATACCTCCAAAAGTATTACTAATCCAATAGTGAATTATATAAAATTAATTCTAAAATGTTATCATATTTTGTCACTTTTTCATAAGTACTTAGTCACTCTCTTTGAGGACCACATTACTTGTAAAGTTGCTAAATACTGCAAAATAGTGGGTAGTTGTGTAGTTGATTTATATTCCTCAAAGGTTAAATATCCTAATTTTGACAAAATTTTATTTTAAATTTGTAATTTTGTTTTCATATCTCTTTTTTTTTCTTTTTTTTTTTAGTGCAGTGGCAGAGGGCATTCCAGCTGATCATCCACATCTTGTATTACTATTCTTTATGTGCCAATTGTTCCTGAGGGAACTAGCAAAGTGTAGCCGCCTTGTACAATTAATACCAATGGATATGACTGGATACTTCGGTATGTATAATAATTACAGTAAATCCTTCATAAAAGATAATTCTAGTAAAAATTCTAGATAAATTTGAGTAAAATCTTGTATGCAAATGAATTTTTCCATTTTCCTGAATTTTCTTTAGGTAGTTAATTTACTTACAGTTACTAATATTTTCATTAAGCAGAAATGAAAAAAAGTTAAGTAAAATTGGAACATTGGCAGCCTTCCAATGTTATCTGAGTTACCTTATTAATATTAACATATGCGTTTGATAAACTAACATACACACAACAAATTATACATGTTTGTGTAGAAAAAAATGATCCAGTTTAAAAATGTAATGGAAAGCAGATAATATAACTGTATAATATCATTATCATTGTTTATTTTTACCTCATTTTACATTATCGCTATAAAACAATACTTATGCAACTCAGTTTTTCAGCTAAATATGGCAGTTTATTGCATATAATTTTAAACTCTAGAGGATTTATTTCAGGATTCAATAAGAACATTTTTCAATTAGATGTAATCTAAACTTAAGATTGGATCTTTGGTAAACTTTTTCTGTGTATTTAATTGTTTTATTTTGTTCAGTGCTCACTAAAATGAAGGTTTCATAAATCAGTCAATCAAACAAGACTTGCTAATTAGTAAAGGTTGAATAGTCAGGTTTTATTATTGTCCTGCAAAAAGTAGGGTTCATTAAAATAATGCAGGTAATTAAAACAAGGCTACTTCTGGCAGAAAGGCACTTTGGATAGACAGGATACCTGCAAAATTACTGCACCGCGCAGGTGAAGAAGCAGTAGATAGATTATAAAAACTGGTGTGTAATATTTATGAAAAAGGGGAAGTTCTGTCAGACTTCAGAAAGAGTGTTATTGTCATGATACCAAAGAAAACAGGAGCAGATAAATGTGAAGCATACAGAACAATTAGCTTAACTATTCATGCATAAAAAAAATTAATTAGAATTCTGTGCAGAAGAATTTAAAGGAGAGTGGGAGAAGTTAGGAGAAGACCAATTTGGTTTCAGAAAAAGTATAGGGACATTTGGAGGAATTTTAGCACCCAGATTTATAGTAGAAGAGAGATTAATGAAAAACAAATCAACATTCATGACATTTATAGACTTAGAAGAGGCATATGACAATGTAGACTGGAATAAAATGTTCAGCATTTTAGAAAATTTAGGATTCAAGTATAGAGATAGAAAAACAACTCCTAACATTTGCAGGAACTAAACTGCAACAGTAATAATCAAAGAACAAAAGAAAAAAGTGGTAATAAAAAAGGGAGTCTACAAGGATTCCCTACCCCCATTACATTTTAATCTTTAAAGAACAATTTAGATCCAGAATAACAGTGCAAGATGAAAAGATATTGATGCTATGATTTATTGATGATGTAGTAATTTCAGCTGAGAATAAAAATGATTTAGAAGAAACAATGAGTGACATGGATGAAGTCCTACATAAGAAATAACGCATGAAAATAAACAAGAACTAAACAAAAGTAATGAAATGTAGTAGAAATATTGTAGGTGGACCACTGAATACAAAAATAGGAAAAGAAAAGATTATGGAGGTAGAAGAATTTTGTTATTTGCGAAGTAGAATTACTAAAGATGGACAATACAGGAGCAATATAAAATGCCAAATAGCACAGAGTACCTGAGAAGAAAAGATTAGAAGCTTTTGAAATGTGGTGCTGTAGGAGAGTCTTAAAAATCAAATGAGTGGATAAAGTCACAAATAAAGAGGTGTTATGGCAAATCGATGAAGAAAGAAGCATTTGGAAAAATATAGTTTAAAGAAGAGACAGACTTATAGGCCACATATTAAGGCATCCTGGAACTGTTGCTTTGATATTGAAGGGACAGGTAGACAGGAAAAATTGTGCAAGCAAGCAATGTTTGGAATATGTAAAACAAATTGTTAGGGATGTAGGATGTAGGGGGTATACTGAAATAAAATGAATGGCACTAGATAGGGAATTTGGAGTACTGCATTAAACCAGTAAATTACTGAAAACAAAAAAAAAACTGATGAGATGGTGTACATTTATGGCATGGGAACCAGTGCATAATAATAATGGAGATGGAAAATAATTTCACTTAAAAAGCAGTGATGAAGTCACTCCAGCAATCAGTGTTATGTTAATAGTTCTCATGTTCTTGTCCTCAGCTTGCTTGTTGTGTAAACATTAAATTTTAACAAATTAACTCACAAAAAAAAATGTAATTTTTCCTTAACAATGTGTAACATACCAGTCAGTAACATAACAACAGTAATAATTTACCTCTGTTGGAATTTTCAGTAGTAATAGATGTTTTAAATTTTGCTCTATATCAGCTCATTACTATTGTTTAAACTTCTGTCTTGTGGCCCTGAACATATTATTATTTTAACATGACTATGTGTACTTTATAATTTTTGTTTAATATAATTTTAAATTCTGTAATATTTAAAATTACTGAAAATTTCTGTTTTAATATTTAAATCAAAATAGAATCTAAAATTAATTTTTATACAGAATTAACATCTTGAGATAATTAAGAACAATAAAAAAAATTAAAATTATCATGAGCTCTATAAAAAATATACATAAAGGTAAAATTGAATATCTTCATAAAGAACTGTTACCTGTTGGATCAGATAAAATTTACTAATATGAAGTAAAGAAACATGAAGGAAGTGAGGTGGAGAGCAATAACCATCACTTTAACCAGATAAACTAAATACACAGTTATGTTACACAATTTGTAAGTTGGTATGTAATTATTTATAATATGTGTAATAGGGAATTTAAGATTTAGTAATACATAAATTTTTTTTACTTTTTTAAATTACAGTATTCAGATTCATTGACATGAAGAATCATCCACCAAGCTATTCAAATTGCCCATGTCAGTTTCTTCCAAAGAAATTATAAAAAGTTTCAATAACATTTTCTGGTACATTTTCTTCTGGTAAATATTCATATAACTTCTTTAATAAGTTCATAAAGCAAATTTCCTTATCCTCACTTCAGGTTCTATAAGAAATTTTTTTTATGCACTTTATTACACTGGTAGTTTCAAATGTAAAGTTGTAAATCTCTTTGCCTACACTAATGTTAAAATTCTATTGAGTTAATTAATCTACAATTCATTTGATATTTGATAGCTCTAGTTTGAGAGAAATAACATAACAGTTCATTAACATATTTTAAATGTAGTAATTAAACATGTTTTCTTTTCTACTTCTTTCTACATAAATTTATCAACATTTTTCTAATAAGTTTAATCTCAACAATGTCCATTTCTTCTTTTATTTTTTTTTTTAGTTTGAAATAATCATACACAACGTTTAATTGTCAATGGAAAAAGATTTTGTGCTAACAAGAACATTCTGAAGGAAAACAACATCCAACACTAGACCTCCACATGCCAACGTGTTTTCTGAATTAAGAATCTTTGCTTATTTGTTATGAGCATCAACATGAACTGTATCCAGTGTAACCACTTTCGCTAAAAGAGAGTGAGTGATCTTGCTGAGAAAAAGAACTAAACAAAATTTAATCAGGAAAGTGTATGAAAATAATTAACAATTATTTCAAATTATTTTCCATTTATCAGAAAAGAAACTATCCATCTATCAAAAAGAGAGAAATTTTTAAATTCTGTCTTAAAACATTCTTTAGCAACCTTTTTAAAGCATTGAAGAGTATTTAAGTTTATTCATCTTGTAAATTATGTTAGTGCTTAAGTCTGCTATAGCACCTGGAGATCAGGGAAAAGTTAACTAAACATTTGTGTGGTGCATGTTAATATATCTATGTGAAATGTTAATCTTTGGAGAAAATGAAAGTAGGCGGTTTGAGGAATAGGAATATGGATCTGAAGGAGATTAACAAGAAGAAATTGGATGAATAGAAAAAGTGGATGAAAACAAATCACTTTTTAATTTGACTAGGCAAAGGGAAAAATTGGTTGGATATATATTATTGTATAACCGATTCTTAATAAACAAATATTTAAAGAGAAAATATATTTGAAGAGAAAATAGTAGGGAAAAAACAAAGGGTCATCTTACAGTTGCATTTTTCAAAAACATGGATGTTTCATACAGCAGCTTAAACATAGGAGTTATGGGGAGAGAAAGAGAGATTTGATTATTTCAACAAGGCTTCACCTTTGTTTGATTGAGTGATGTAAGTTGCAAGGTCTTTTTAAATAATGAAAATGCTTTAGTTCATCTACAATTAATTATTAGTTTACCTATTTTTTTTTTTTTTTTTTTTTACAATCTACTATTAATGTTAAAATCAAATATAATTGATCAAGTTATCTCCAATCATCTCCTTTCATTTATTGATATTGCATTATACTCATAAACTTGTGATCTACTTAACCATAGATCACCATGTAACCATCAACTCTTTCTCTCCCCCCCTCTCTCTCTCTCTTTCTCTCCCTCTCCCCCTATTTCAGTAATACACTTAGAAAAGTTCATTTGCATGTCTCATAAGTTATAATACACTTCAGACAGTTTACTCATACAGGAAGAAGTTGATAATTAATAAAGTAGTATATAATTAATTTATATATGGACAGATTTAATAATAATGTACAGATTTAATAAAATGTTAATTTCTTTTTACAGAAAACAGAGCTGGACCGTCCAATATTGGTAATGTTATTAGTCAGATATTGCTTTGTAAAACAATTGCACCTGATTTCAATCAAGAAGAAATTTGCAGTATAGCTAAGGACTCCCAAGAGTTAACTAGACTTGTACATGATATGCAAGAATTTCTTCCCCAACAAGAAACAAATGCAGGTAATATTTTAATTGCATAAAGAAATATAAACTTGCTCAGGTGATAATAATAACTGCTGATTTTGTAGTCGAGAGTTTTAAGGTTCAAATCCTAGTAAAGGCAGTTAGTTACTTTTATATGGATTTTGAATACTAGATTGTGGATATTGGTGTTCTTTGGTGGTTGGGTTTCAATTAACCACACATATCAGGAATGATCAACCTGAGACTGTACAAGACTACACTTCATTTACTACATTCATTCATATCATCCTCATTCATCCTCTGAAGTAATACCTTATGGTGGTTCCAGAGGCTAAACAGAAGAAGAGAGAGGTCATAATAATAAAAATAAAATAATAGTAAATCAGTATACTTTTAATTACATTAGTTTATATGCATAAGATATTTTGTAGTATCCAGTTCCCATTCGATCTTCATCTGACAATGTAATCTGGTATTCAGTAGTATCCGTCACAATTCTGAAAACTGAAATTTTATATAAAAGGTCTGAGGTAGTCTAAATCTGGTGCACCATTTTTGAGTTTTTCATATTTTGGAATGTTTTTATAACTGATTTCTTCATAAGACAATAATTTTTCATAGATTGTATAATACAATGTTAACATTGTGCTGTTATTGCATATTTCAAATTTTGATGCACATTTGTAAAATATTTGTTAAGTGAATCATCTGTGTATGCATCATTTAGCTGAATATTGAAAGTTATGCATCTTCTCTATGTCCTCATTGATGGTTGCAAAGCATCCCCATTGTTTTGGTTTGAAAGATTTCCTCCACACTGTTTGCAGTCCTTCATTTGTTGGGTATCAACATTGAGAAATATAGGCCTTGATTATTCTCCATAATAATTTGTTGAGTATAGTAAGGTAAGGGCTTCTACAAGGCTGGTGAAGATTGTGAACCACCATTACATAGACTGAAATGACACCATGATACTTTTTCCAGCCAAGAGTTTGGGAATGGTAATTTTTATTTGCAGATTTTGTTACTGTGGTTAATACCTCAATTTCAAGAGAAGGGTATCAATTGCATACCAGTGTGGAGCCTTTCAGATCAAAACAACAAAGATGCTTTGCAACATGTCAGTAAGACTTAGAGGTGTCCTAGTTGACTCCTCACAGAGTAGCCTACCTCTATGTGTTCAGCATAATGGTTCACAACCAGATCCATTGAATAAATCAACTAAAAATGTAAATAAATGCCCCAAGACCAATGTATATTTATCTGGAAATTTGGGAACTTCTTGGATATATTACAGTGTACTTTATTATGAAATAAGAATTATTAAAACTGCCTTCCTCCCCTGGACCCAATATGGGGACTGTGTTCCCTTTAGCACACATCATTCTTTATAATGTAAAAAAATGTAAAATCATGAAAATGTAAATAAATGTTTTTAATATCAGATTAAGAGGAGAAACAATATGATCCAAAGACATTAACCTATCCTTTCATCTAATTTTAAAAAATCATTTTTAAAAATTATTAAAATATTTTTATTTTTATTTATTTATTTTTTTATTTAAATCTAAAACTCTAATTCAGTTGGATTAGGTTTTTATGGATCTAATGGTAGAAAGTTATTTCCCTGCAATAATAAAAGGGAAAAATATAGATTTATCATATTTTTCAATGATAATCATTGTTATACGACAGTAAAATTTCTGCTCATTAAAAAAGTAATTAACCAGATTCTTTTTTATTACAGAGCGCCCTGCAGCTTTAACTGGAGAAGATGCAACAAGTAAATGGACCAAAAAACGACGACGCAGTTCGATATATAAAAATGTTGGATCTTTTTGCTGCCTCTGTAGACCTAATTACCTGTGATAAAATCACCTTATATGTTTTATATTTTATAAATTCATTCTAAAAGATTCTCATCAATCACCAACACAACTCATTGTTTTTTTTCTGCAGTTTATTTTAAAGGTTCCTAATTGAGATGCAGAATTTTTGAACTCAAAATGTGTTATAAAATTTGTTTTTAAGTGACATTCATTAATAATAGCTTTTATGTTGTGCTATCAGAAGACAATATAGATTGTTTTTTATCATTTTTATGTCCTATGGTTGTGATTTGTGCACTTTGCAACAGCAAATAATTCATAATTATAGGATACTTTCTTTTCTTTTAACTTTCTTCTTTAATATGAAAGCTACACACCAAAGGCAATGTTTTAGTTAAGTCTTAATCATATTTTAAGATTGTCATAACTTAAGTTATACACAGCTTTAACTGAATAAACTTCAGAACTTAATCAATGTGTTAAAATGCTGAAATAAGGTGTATGAAAATGATTTTATATAAAGTAAGAAAAGATTATTAGTAATATTGCTAAGAAAAACATAATTTCTAACTGTTTACTTTTAACACATTCATTGCAGATGATAATATTTATGTAATAGCAATTAATGATTACAAAATAGAAGGTCTGTTCAGAAAGTATTGAGCAATAACTATGAAAAAGTCAAATGTACTTGAGGTGATGTCAAACTACTCAAAGTACTCCTCTTTAGAAGCTTCAGCTGTTTTCCAATAATGTACTCACTTTCAAAAGCACTCTTCTTTTTGACTAACTAATAGCTGCTTTCTTATTAATTTCCTCTATTTTATCAAATCTTCTGTTAAGAGAATTTTTGTACTGTAGAGCAGCTAGAAGATACAGTTAGCCAGGTTAGAGAATTGTATAGGAACTGATGAAATTGCAAAATCCCATGTTTTAAACATGCCAATCTCTTGGCTTTTCATCCAGAGGTTCTAGGTTCAAATCCCTGTGAGGCATGGCATTTTTCAAATGCTAAAATATTTATTTATTATTCATCTGGTAACTGAAAGAGGACATAAGCCAGTTGTCACTATATAAAAAGATAAATTATTATTATTATTATTAGAAATTACTAGATAAGTTGTGATGAATGGGCTTATGCATTGTCATGATGAAGCACTCAGTCACCACTTTTCCAGAAATCCGGCTGTTTCCTTCATGTAATCACTTAATAGAACTTCCAAGTAATATTCTTTATTCACTATCAGGCCTTTTGGAACAAATTTTTGATGTACAACAATTCCCTTGTTAAAAAAAAACAGTGAGCATTGCTTCGGCTTTGGTGCGCTTTCTTTATTCATAGCTGTTCAGGATTCTTCAACTGTGAAATTCAACATTTATCTTATAATCATAACTGCTCAACCTGTGACTCATCCCTAGTAATAATAACCTTTTCGAACATGTTCAGGTTGTTTCTGATTGTATTGAAACTGTTCTGGGCAACTTCCATTCAGTCATTACTTTAGTCTTCAATCAATAACCATGAAATAGATACTGCAACTACGCAGCTCATAACCAATTCTTTGCTCAAGATTTCTGAAACTATAGTTTTGGAATTCCAAGATCTTCTTCAATCTCTCGCACTGTAAAACAATGATTTTCATTAATTAAAACTTTAATCCCACACATTAAGGAGTTTTTGTCAATGTAGTCCTGACAGAACAATGATCACTTTCATCTGAAGTACAACTATTTTAAATTTCTTAAACTATCTTTTAATTGTGTATCATTCACAGATTAAACAGCGTGTAATTTAGAAAAGGTTTCTGAACAAGAATATCCAAATTTTGGAAAAATTTAATTTAATTCTTTGCACCATGCATTCTGACCTCCTGAAATAAGATTAATACTAATTATTGATGGTTACATTATAGCATACTGCTGTAAATAAGTAGCTAAATCAACATGCCATTTGATGAGAGTGTTCATTAGTGTCCAGCAAACATTATGAACATTAGTGTTCTCATGTAGTACTTCTATATTCCAAGTTACAGCACAACCTCAGATATTTTCTGGATATATTGTGTAAAGAATCTTGTAGGCAATAGTGAACTACATTATTTTCAAAACATTCAAGAATTTAACCATTGCTAGATGGGGGTTGTTCTTAAACTGTCTTATTTTCTTATGTCAGTGAATTTATTTAAGTCTATAGGGTTATTAAAATAATTTTCTTAAATTTGTGTGAATATTGTAGCAGAAAATTCTACTTATTTATCTGTATAAAGCCATGATTTACATTGTGTTCTTTGTGATTTTACACTATGAATTTAAAATATTTTTTTACTGGAATTATACTTGATTCCAAAAGCTTTATTTATTTATTTATTTTTTTTCTTTTTTTGTAAATATTCTATATTTTATTTAATTATACTGCAAATTGAAGGTTTGAATATGGACCACCTGAGTGCAATTTAAATCTGAAATACTAGTATGAACCCTGGAATGTAAATAAATTTTGATGTATTGCATTTACAATTTCTTATAATTTATAGTTTTAAATTGATAATTTTTATATAATTAAAATGAAACTTTGAAAAATATTATGGGTATTGTTCAATGAATCACATTTGTTAGAATATTGAAAAAAAAATCAGCACACATAACACATAGATCAGAAAAAATTACTGATGCGCCAAACTGTAACTTTTTTGAGGGAGATCTATAAATAATACTTAAGCATTACTTAAGCTAAAAATATTTGCATAATATTTTTGTGTTTTTAAAGCCGTTTTTTTTTTCTTATAAAGAAATTTCATTCATGACTATGTGCTACCATCTTGCAATTAACTATATAACTATTTCAAAAAACTCATTACTGGTCAATAAAAATAAAACAAGCTGGTTAGTGTCTGCTAAATATCAGTAATTACAGACTGTTTTGCAAACTGAAACCATGTTAATGGATGAAATGTAGGGTCATCTGAAGAAATGAAAGAACAGAATTTGGGAAGTAAAAACAGAGAATTTTTTATTAAAAGATCTATTGTGATATTACCATAAGATATTCTACTATACACTAGAGAAAATTCCGTTTTTTTTAAACAACTTCTTCAGCCATGATTGGAATAATTATATTTGTAAATTTTCTGACACAGACATTCCAAACCAATTTTCTTCTACTGTTTTTTTTCTTTACAGAGATAAAGAAAAATAAAAAAATAATCCATCAGTTATCATATAATTTTAAAATACATGGCAAATACATTTTATTTTTTATTTTTTTGATAACAATATAATGTAGTGGTATTAAAAATCACTTACTTATGGAAAAAAATAACATACATATATATACTTATTGCCTAAACTCTATGAAAAAATTGCGTGGAATAAACTAAAGTATAAAAATGTTTCACTTGAACCAAAACATAGGTAACGAAACAGGAATCATATGACATTTCTCAATAAAAAAATACTAGCTGGAGTCAGTTTAAAAGAGGGTTTTAAATAAAAAAGTAGAATTTTGTATATTCTATAGAACTGGAACGTAAAATTACACAAGAGGCTCCTTATTACTTGTAGAGGTGGCATTCAAAGTGTTAATATCTTTTTATTATCAAAAACTAAATATACATCTTAAAATATGAAAATCCTCTTAAACCTCTACCTGCAAACTTAGAAAGAAATAAGTGGGGAAAAACATAAGTTAAGACAAGATTTTGGAACACACTAATATGAGGTCTGCAAGTAAAGTAATGAGACTGGTTCGGAAAAAAGTTTTATTTTCAATCACATTGTATGAGTACATGATTCTTATCACCTTTGAAATAGTCCAAAAATTCCTTATGAACAATTTCATTACTATCAAAGAAACAAATTAGCATGGTTTTCATTTTTTATTTGCTCATTTTTGCTTTTTTGGGACGTGAGTTTTATTCCTCTGGCGTTTTATTTCTGGGTCGTACTTAAACATCCAAGATTCATCACCAGTAATAACATTTTTTAGAAAATCAGGATCGGTTTTGATTCGCCCTAGAACATAACAGCACAATTCCATCCTGTTGTTTTTCTGTTCAACGGTGAGGTTTTTTGGGACCAATTTTAAACAAACTTTTTTCATGTCCAATACGTTTGTCAAAATATGATGGCCTGTGGTACGGTTCAAATTCAATTGTTCATTCAGACAGTTAGTCGCTGATCTTACCGCATCAAGTCTCTGATTCACTCAACATTGTCAACTTTTTCATGTTAACAATCTTCCAGAGCGTAGATCATCCGCAACTGATTCCTGGCCATCTGAAAATGCTTTAAATTACCTAAAAACTTGGGCTCGTGACAGAGCATCAACTCCATATGCCTTTTACAATTTTGAAAAAGTTTCAATACCATTCTCAAAAAAAATTTAACTTATGTTTAAATCAATACGAAAATGTACACCCGTTAATTCATTCTTAATTGATCTGCCAAGACCATCAAACATCTATGATGAGTTATTGTTTTGAATTCTCCTGTTAATTTTTTTTCTACTTTTATTATTATTTTATTTCATCGTGATTTTTTAATGCAAAATCACAAACTAGTTTAATACAAAACTTGATTGCACAATGTTGCTCATAATTAGTGTCATTCATTTTTGTAATGCACAACAAAAACTCATTTCACAAAAATTTTGTTTACGTCTTATATGGCAACCTTAGCTAAAGATATTAATACCTAATATAAATCAGCTGTTCATATAGCTATATGTTTACTAGTAACTTTACAATGTTGCCACTTTGGCTGCCAAGACTAGAACTAGCCGGTCTCTGTGGCCAAGTGGTAGCGTCTCGGCCTTTCATCTGGAGGTCCTGGGTTTGAATCCCGGTCAGGCATGGCATTTTTCACACACGCTACAATTCATTCATTTCATCCTCTGAAGAAATAACTTAACGGTGGTTCCGGAGGTTAAACAAAAAAAAAAAAAGACTAAAACTAGTCTCATTACTTCACGAACCTCGTAGTTCTAGATCAAAATTAATTCGTTTCAGAACTATCTGCACTGAAAGTGTTAATATTAGTATTACAGTTTTACTTTATTAAATCATAGAAATACATTATTTATTTTATTGTAATCAAATTATAAGCACTTTTATATTAATAAACTAGATATTTTAATTAAGCAATATTCATAGCAAGTATATTTTATATTATATTTGTAAAATATTCATTTATATCCACTTGCATTTATTTCAGTCAGTGATGTCAATTGCTAGCATTAATTTTAAAATTCTTTTTCAGTTATATGCATCATATTTATTATTGTAAAATATTCAAATCATTCTTCATAGTTTATCAAAAAATATTTTCCTGTAATAATACAAAATTAATAATTTATAACCAACACGCACCAATGGTCGATCCTAAGCATAATAAGTGAACATTTCTCTCCTCCAGCTAAGTAACTGCATCTTCGCTAATGTCAAATGCATACATCATCCAATTTTATGAATTTAATTTAAAGCTTTAATTAATTGTAATAAAAGAAAATCTATATTTTCTAACTCAAATGTATTTTTTATTAGTGTATTTTTTATTCTAAACTCTAAAATAAATTTGGATAATGTTTTTATCATATTGCTGCATCTTTCTCTTCTTTTATGATTACTAAGCAGTTTAGAAACTCATTTATAAATTAATTTAATGATTTTGACCTTTAAAGCAATGATTGTGCTGCTTTAAAGGGAGGTCCCCTTGGATCTCATCCTTATATGCAATTTCCTTGAAGGATTTATTAAATCTATGCCTCTGCTAATTGCTTGTCAAGTGATTCAATAATAGTTAATAGTTTACAAACTTCTGTTATTGGAGTCAAAATTACTGTATGTGTACAGGCCACATGCAAGCTACCCCAACAAAAATGAAAAAAAAAAAATCAAACAATAAAAATAAAACAAGCTGGATAGTGTCTGCTGAAATATCAGTAATTACAGGCTCTTTTGCAAACTGAAATAGTGTTAATGGATGAAATGTCATCTGAAGAAATGTAAGAATGGTATTTGGGAAGTGAAAGCAGAGAATTTTTTTTTTAAAGATCTATTGTGGTATTACCATAAGATATTCTACTACAAAATTAGAGAAAATTTGTTTTTTTAACTACTTCTTCAACCATGATTGGCATAATTATATTTATAAATTTTCTGATACAGATGTTCCAAACCAACATTTCTGAACTATCATACTTAATGAAGAGGAAATAGATTCCATTTCTTCAAATGTTTTTAGATTAGCAGGGAAGTTATAAGAATTAGCAGGATTATTTCTTAATTACTGTATGAGGAAAAAGTCTTACCTACCCTTGCATGTAATTAGAACTGAAGATATATTGCACAATGCTAGATTACCAACACATTGGTAGGATTTCTTAAGCACAGATATTTTTATGCTAGCATTTTTGTCTTATTTAGATAAATAAAACTAGCAAAATGCTGGGCTTTGCAAAGACTTACTCAGTTATACCAAGAAAAAAGAGATAAGAAATTTTGTAAAAAAAGAAGTACTTTAAAATAAATTATGATAAATAAATATTTAAAATATTTA
>JAAAKQ030128139.1:0-13585 GCA_010016005.3 Zanna intricata | reverse complement strand
CCACCTTTCAGTCTCTGGCATATAGTGGTGAATTTATATTTCATCTACTATTAAAAACATTAAGAAACTATGCAAAATTATGTTTAAATAAGCCCACCCTTGAGAAGTATTGAATTGAATGTATTTTTGGTTGACTTGACAAGTGTGACACCCATCCAGTAAAAAGTATTTTTCATATCCAAAACATCAAATAAAATAATACATTTTATGATTTATAAATCATAAACCTATTTGACCACATCCAATATGGACATGGTCTATCAAGATGTTTGCAATGTCAGCAAGCTTGCATATCTTGAGTCAATAATTATTTAATGTGATATTGTGGATTTTTGTGATTTCATTGATCACAGTGGTTTTTTGGTTGTCTCAAGCACTCATCTTCTAGAATGAATATACAACCACATTTAAATTCAGCGACCCACTTTTTTACCATTGAAAATAAAGGGTAAAAATCCTTTAAAATAGAATCTAACTCTTTTTGTTTGTCTGTTGGGGTTAAATCTTTTAAAACAAAGTACTTTATTACAGCTTAAACTCAAATTTTATCACTTTTCAGAAAATGTCAAAATTTGTTTGCTTCACTTAATCACCACAAATAGGTATGAAACCCACATATTTGCCCACTAAATAACTCGCCATTTGAAATATCACACTTGAAAATTATCATAGTCTTTTATTTGATCATTCATATGCCATCTTTATGTCAGGCCGAGAACTTTCTGAACAACTCTGGTACACTTATTCAAAGTGTAAGTGTTCAGATTAAAATTATTTAATATGTATAAATAGTTCATGACTGACTGGGCTGTGAACAATCTAAAGCAACATAATACATGGCCTTTGTATACATCTATAACAATTCTTGTTACATTTATTTTTAACATATCTTTCTTGAACAGTTTTTTTCAATTCTTTTTCAAATTTCCTCAGTTATGTCCGCAGTTTTACCATAAACTGCACCCAAGTTTATACCTGTATTTGTATAAGTATCGCTGTAATAAGATACTTAAACCGTGTAATTTTTTCTTCATTACATTGTAGTTATGATTTTAATTATAACTGCTTATTTTTTAATTGCTATTAAAGTATTATTTATAATTACTGTATTGATTTATTGCTTGCAGTTAACTTTAATTTATGTAATTACACTTTCGAATGTGTAAATGTAAATATCAATCTTCAAAATAAAAATCTGTGAGCAAAAAGACACAGACTGAGGCAAAATGAAAAAAATTTTTTTTTAATGTGTCTTTAAAAAACAATATTCAAAAACTTAATCTCCTACTTCAGTTTTTAACCTTTAAAGCATCAATGTAACAATATATCGTACATGAGTGCTTGTGCTAAAAGTCTCCTCACCCGTATGATATATTGGTATGTAATTTTTATGTTCATATAGTTTTACGTTACTGCTAGTTCACTCATGTAGTATCTTTTCTTGAAGCTTACAATTTGTTGATATCGATAGTGTAGGTTGTTTTCATTTTACAATACGTATTTTGGAGAATAATCTATTTGAAAATTCCAATAATCTCTAATGTAAACAAGTGTGTTCCGTGCATTCATGGTGGTTATGTTTTGTTGATTACTCTGTGCATTTATAAGTGATTTTTTTTATAGGTGTTATAATATTATTTTATGAAATTAAAGTTTCAATTATGGTTTTAGTTGTAGTTTTAGTTACCATGATCCGTAAAATATTCAGATTTATTCGTTAGTTCAGTTGGTGAAAAAAAAAGAAAAAAATTTTCTGTTTGTGAAAAGCTGTATTGTCATTCTGGTTCAGTACTATGGGAAAAGAAAAGAAATATATAGGGAAAAAGGTGCATATAGGGAAAAGAAATCTCAAAAAGCTCCAGTATTACTTATTTCAAGTAAATGTATGATAAGAAATGTTGAAGTAAATGTCCCTCTCTGGCAAGAAATTGTATCAAAGCCGGCTATAATACATGAGTATAATAAGTACATGGGAGGTATAGGTACGTCAGACATGATGTTATATTCATACTTGGATGCGTTATTGGAAGAAGGTGACCTTTAATGTAATGAGTAGAATGCTTTTGAATTCATATATTTTGTATCAGCAGCATAACAAGGGACAAAAAATTAATTCAAGACTTCAGTTCAACATAGAAGTTATTAAAACATTGGCGGACGAGTTGTTAAAAACAAAAGCCATTCTCGAAGATCCACGAGGGCCACCTCGGTTGAGGAAATTACCCGATAAAAAGGAAGCAAGGTGCTGCATTTGTACACAAGAAGGAAGACATAGAAGATCAATAACAGTTTGTTTCCTCTATGGTAAAGGCTTACACAGAGAATGCCTTTCAAAGCATAAATTAAAAAAAAAAAAATGGTAACAAAAATTTCAATAAATCTGTAAATAATATGAATTTTTAATTGAACTTTTTTTAATTTTGTTCCCAAATAATTTTAGTTTTTAGAAACAGTGATTAGATATAAGTAGCAAGGATTTTTTTCAATTAAAGAACAAATTCAGTATTTTTTTTTTAAATGAAAAATACTTGAATTTTATTTTTTAAATAATTAATCATGGGTGTAACACCATTTTGGATCGCAGCACCACAGTCTACATAGTTTACTGAGTAAGTACAATTTTTTCCATAATTTTATCGTGTATTTTGTTATTTCTGTGGCATTTCTACCAAACATCTACTTTTTCTGAAAAACGTGCTTGAGGTTTTTAACTAGTACTTACAAAATAGGCTTGAGGCCGTAAGGGTTAAGATAGTCAGCAAATTATGCAGAATATGTCATGGAATCTGACTCCCATCGGTTAAATACACCATCTGAGTTAAAAATGTTAAGTAAGTTAGATATGTAAATGCCAGAAAATTCAAGTATGATGAATTTTATTGTTAAAAATAAAAAGAGCAAAAAAACTAAAATTATGGAGAAAAATAATGCCAAATTATAGCTTTCAGTGCACAATATACAAGCAAGTTATTACATTGTATAAGAACAAAAACTAAGCAGTCAAAAGTATATTGCTAATGAAAAACTTAAGAAAAACTGGAATTTAGATCTTGAGATTTCGACTACATTACTGTGAATTAAATCCTGTAGAAGGCATGTGAGCTTAACATGTAGCATGTGCATATGTATCTGTGAGCATGTTTAGCTGAAACAGCGTATGAAGGCAAATAATACAGCTTTTAGAAATGTTGATGTCAGAGTATTCATTTAAATACAAGAAGACTATTTATTAATTTTCTTATTGTGGTTTCTTCCTCTTATGGTTGTTGCTACCAACATGGTGATTTCCATATTATTTACTGCAACCTGAGAGAGATCAGTTACAGTCAATTTAAACCACTGAAAATTTCAAAACCTAGATTTTGTGATTTTTAACTAAATTTTGCATCTACTAGGTTCCCTCTTTCAAACATCTTTCCTCTGCCCAAATGCAGCAGTAGTGTGTAATGTTTCTCATTTCACATTTGAGTCTTTTTATTGTGCTCATAACCTTGGTTCCTTGATTAAGTAGTAAATCTTGAGTATTGAGACAAGGTTAGATAAAAAATCTACTAGTTGTACAGGTTCGTTCACATTTAGAAAACCTTCAGTCTAATGACCAGTACCTTAGTCAGTATCCATATCTCAGCCTCACTTAGAAGTATAAAGGGTTTATAACATATAGGAATCTTGGTTTAATGGCCTGAATTAATTTCAAGTCATAAACTCCGATCTCATTCTTAAGAATTGAATCTGTTAAAAATTTTCCCTTGATTCTCTTGTTACTAATTTAGTTTGTATTCTCTAGTTTTTAATAGATTACCTCTGTTAAATTTTGCCCTTCCAAATACAAATGTTTTGAATCATGATCATTTTGGACCATGTGTGGGAGATCAGCCTAAAACTGACATTAAAATGATTTTTAGAAGGATTATTCCTTCATTTTGTTTATGCAAAAAAAAAAATTAGTAAGCTTTTTAATGTTTAATGGAGTTTAGTGTTTTCAAATGTACTTGTAATATCAAGGAACTTATTTTGCTTTTCTAATGGTGTATTGACAACATCCGGTAAATAAGTAGTTGAAAGGAAGACTGGAGTTATTTCTGATTACCAGTCCCGGTCATCTCAAAATGAGAATATGCTTTAGAAAATATAATGCTTATAATTAATATTTGCTTAATTCTAATCATTTATTCAGATTACATTTTGTGATGATCATTAATTGTGTGTGGTATTACTAATAATGATTTAATTACAGCTTTTTTTCTTCACAGCATTTTTATTTGAAGATACCATTAAAAGAGATAAAATCAGTTATTCGAAGACGATTTTTGTTAAGACAAGTTGTAAGTATATTTAATTTTATACATTTGTACTTATTTAAATATTGCATTACTAAGTTATTATTTTTGTTGTGTAGATTTAATTTCACAGTTTTTAAAGATTATATTAGATTTTTCTGAAAATTCTTAGTGATGACAGTTTATTTTATTATTGTACTTCTTTTCATTTTTAATTGATAATACGTAATTTTTTAAGTAACTAACTTGTAATTTATAAAAAGGAATTTAAAGAAGTTGAAGATATGTCTTAGGTACTCGTATTATCTGAATATTTGCATTACTTTTTGCATCGGTACTCTATTTTTTTTAAAGAGGTATAATACCTTAGCTTCTCTTAGAGCTTCATTTCTCAAGTAAAATTTCATCTTTTTGACATACTGAAACATATTGAACGAGAGTCCTTATTCAGCACTGGGTTGTTGGTGTATGATTTTGGGAAGCTTCTTGAACAGTCTTAAACATTTCATTTTTGCAAATTATTGCTACAAGAGCTAATCCACCACAGGGTTTTAAAATGAAGTTTCTGATTAGTACAGTAATCTCTTATTTAATATAACTAACTTACAAACTACGGAAAGATTCGCTTAATATGATTACAGTTTTCCATATAACACGGTTTTCTAATTCCTTAAAATTGACTAATTTATTTTTATTTATTTATAATATTTCCCTAGTATAAATTAGTAAATTTTAAAGAATTATAAAACTGCATTTTATAACTTTTAAATATATATATATATATATATTTATATCTACACAAGGTTCAAAAGTAAGGGTCAATGAGTTGTAAATAGCGATTGGAAACACTGATCAATTTGTATAATAGCTTTAAATTGTCTATTGGGCTAGTAACATCGCCGTCAGTTCATTGTTGTTTGCCTTTGCAAGTCGGCATGTTAAAAGTGAGTGTGGTAATAATAAATCTCACCATTTGTGAAATTCAATCAGTTATTAGATTTGTAAACGATATAATGCTGCTGAAATTCATTGACGATTGTTTATAATATATGGGCCTATCGCAATGAGTGAAGGAAAAGTGAGGCAGTGGCATTGCAAATTTAAGGATGGCCGTTCAAATTTTCACAATGAACAGAGATGTGGCAGGTCTAGTGTCTGAACTGACAATCTTGTTAAAAGTGTGAATACAAAAGTGAGAGAAAATCATCACTTTACGATTAGCAATCTATTTCTTGAATTTCCAGAAGTTAAATAGATTCAATGACAGAAGTTGAGAATTTTGACTGACACTAAACTATCATAATCTGTGTACATGATGGGTGCCAAAAATGTTGACAAGTGCTCACAAAAATCACAGAATGACATCTGCACATGCATTTCTCAACCATTAACCAGAAAGTAGAGACATTTTTTTCCCACATTGTTTATTACTGGTGATGAAACATTGATTTCATATGTCAGTAATGAGACGAAACAACTATTCATTCAGTGGCTTCATTCCGGGACACCTAAACTGAAGAAATTCAAACAAGCCCAGTCTCAAAGAGAAATCATGTCAACTGTTTTCTGGGACCAAAAGGGTGTGCTTTTGATTGACTTCATGGAACTTGCGATATCCATCTCATCACAAATCTATTGTGAAACACTTTCTAAACTGTGTTATGCTATTCAAACCAAAAATGGGTAATGTTGCGATCAGGAATTGTTCTTCACGATAACCCATTTTCACACATGGCTGCATGTGCAACTAAACCAATTAAAAAATTTGGTTGGAGATTTTTGATCATCTCCCTTATAGTTCTGATGACTAGATAGTTCCCAGTGACGAATCTTTTCCTACACCTCAAAAACTGAGTTTCATCACAATGATTCAGGGAAAATATTAAGTTTAAAATCTCAGTGCAAAAGTGGCTATGATCTTAGGTAGCAAAATTTCATGCAGGGGTTTGAAGAAGCTTGTTTAAACCTTCAAATATCAAAGGTGATAGAACAAAATTTTTATTATGTAGAAAAATGAATTAAATATGTTAGTAGTTGAACCATTAATAATTTTTTTTTTCAGTTGCTTTCATTTTGTTGGTCCCTTACTTTTGAATCATGCCTTATAAATTTTTCTTTTTTTTTTTGTATAGCATTAATCCTTCGCACTTGAAGCATTTTTTAACCTGATAGATCAGAAACTCAAAGCAATAATCAAGATATACTCACAATTAAAATAAACAATACAATACAATATAGGCCAATGCAGTATTTCATTATTCCCACATAGGAAAAATCAAGTTGTGGAGAAACACATCATGTCTTTGTATGGGTAGTTTTCATGTGCAAAGGCTTAAATGTGTATCTATAGTAATACATATTTCTACATGTACAAATTACTAGGCTCAAATTTCAATGAATTTACAAAATTATTTTAGTAGAATTACCTATTAGGACATAAATGAATGCCAGCTTCTTCATGGAATATAATCCACAGCGTTCTAAAACATTTGCTAGGCAATTTGATATTTACCTATACCCAATTTATCTATTAGATAATTGGATATTTATTGATACCTATTTTTTCATCATTAAAATGTATGATTAGCTTATCCAAGGTTGTAATTCCCAAACAAATTTAAAAATGAAATTCATAACTTGCATTTATGCAAGTACCATAATTTATGAGCAAATTATGTTGAGCATTCTTTCTTTGCTCATTAAGTTTGATGGAATCCTGTAAGCTGAAAGCTGTGAAAGATGTATTTAAGCTTTTGGAGATGCATCTTACTTATGTTGTTTCCAGGTTACAAATCAGTAATGAGCAATATTTATGAAGTACTCCACAAGTGCAAAATATTGAGATCAACACAGAATACAACAGAATTGATAAATTAATGCCATTTAAGTGTTTGAAAATTTCCACACATTTAGGAAATTTAAGAAGGAAATTCCTAAATTTAAAGTAAATTTTTCTCAATATTATTGTAGGAAATATTCCTGGAAAATTTCAGACTTGGATTTCAATTGGAGTGAAGTATATTTTGAAAAATTTTTATCCATCTCAAGTCCTTAGAAATATTGGTGATCCTTGGGCATGGGTAATGCTGAGATCAGGAATTGTTCTTTATGATAATCCATGTCCACACATGACTGCATGTGCAACAGAAACAATTAAAAAATTTGATTGAAGATTTTTGATCATCCCCCTTATAGTTCTGATAAGAATTTGGATCCCAGATTCCAAAAATAGATCCCATATTCTAAGAGTAATATACCAGATTTCAAGTTTTTATGTCTTCCCTTGTTACTACTTTCCAACCCATTTTTAATTTAACCCGTTAAAAGTTATTAATTGGATTAGTGACTTGATTTCTTAAAGACTACCTTAGAAAGTATTTATACAGAATTTAATTTGGAGCTGGTTGGAAGATTAGAGAATTAATGATGTCATGAGTCAGTGAGGCCGCCTCATTTTTGTTTTGATACCACTCAAGTCAAAGTAATGCATGATCAAAAATAATAAATTATTAAAAATGTAACATTTATTACCGTAATGTTTATATTTCAATACCTATTAAACTAGTACAGATTCAATTTTATAAAAGTACGAGGTCTGTTCAGAAAATAACTGATCTTTATTTTTTAAATTTTTATTATTAATTTTATAGATTGTTGGTCCTTGTTGCCTTCAAAGTACTCCCTTCACCCATTAACACATCTTTCCCAGTGGAGTTCCCACTTGGTGAAACAGCCTTGGATAGCTTTATTTGAAGTAGCCTTTAAGGTCCATGATGAATTTTCTTTAATGTCATCAATAGTCTCAAACCAGTGTCCTTTCATCACTGATTTTAATTTCAGAAATAAGAAAAATCGCAAGGAGCCAGGTCTCCCAAGTAGCAAGGAAAAGAGTCATCTGATTTTTGGCATAAAACTGATGAATTGACAAAGCTGAATGTGCAGATACATTGTCGTGATGAAGGAACCATGAGTTGCCTCACCACAACTCTGAATTTTTTTGCAGATTTTTTCAAGTAACTGTTGTAAAATGCCTTGACAGTACACATGATTCACTGTTTCACTTTGAAGCAAGAGTTCAAAACGCACAATTCCATTAAAATAAATTTTAAAAATGAGAGAGCATCACTTTGACATTGGATCAGACTGACTTGCTTTCTTGGAGTTTGGAGATCCTTTGCCAAACCATTGTGGTAATTGAACTTTTGTCTCAGTGTTGTAGCCATAAACCCAGGTCTCCTGTTATGATCCTTTGCATTGAATGTTTCATCATCATTGGCTATTTTAAGAAGCCAACAAACATCCGCTCAATGTTCTTTCTTGCTGTTTAGTCATCAAATGAGGAACAAACTTTGCTGAAAGTGGATGCATGTTCAATTGTCAGTCAAAATGTCACCATGATTCAATTGAGATGCTAACCTCTTCTGCAAGTTCTCTGACAGTCAATTGACAATTTGCATGCATCAGATTGTTGATTTCCTGAATGTGGGTATCATCAGTTGAAGTCAAAGATCTTCAATTACTGACAATCACTTTTAAGTTGTAAAACCATTCATAACATTGTGTACAACTCAGGAGAGCATCATCTCTGTAAATTTGTTTCAAAAGTTGAAAAGTTTCTGTGAAAGTTTTCTCCGGTTTCATACAACATTTTACATTGTCTCATTGCTCCCGAAAATTATGTTGTCTCATTGCTCATTACAATAATTGCTACTAACACTTAAACATGTTCCACTCAAAAAATTATAAAAAGAAAACTAAATACGATATCAACAATACAAGAACATGTGATTTAAGAGGATGTTATGCGAAACACAATGCTGCCAGCTGCATGTTACTAAATATCTCTTTGGCACATAATTAAAAATGTTCGGTTATTTTCTGAACAGACATTGTACAAAGACAGTTGTCAATTATTGTTTAAATAATTGTGTTGTGTCTTTATGTTTTATTAATCAATATAACACTCATTGTTTTTTTCTTTTTCTTCTTCACAGCACTTTTGCTGTCTCCATTGATTCTTTAGATGAGTATAATAGTACATATATTAATTTAAAAAAGTTTAATATGGAGTTATTGCATTGTTTCTTTAGTTACAAAATAAACATCTGTGTAAATTATCAGAATTACTGCTATTAATACAATCTGCTGGTTGAATTGGGAATGAGAACTAGTGTCATTTGTTAATTTTAAGTTACATTAAAACTTAAAATTTGTGTTTTTTCATTATTTAATTTTTAAATCTTATTCTTTCATTGGGTTACAGTGTTGTAATATTATTAATGTATACATTTTTCAAGAGTTTTCATAAAAAGTATGTGAACGAATACAATTTGAAAGTTATGGTTTGTTAAAAATAATACTTTAATAAAATTTAAAATAATTTGTAACTCCACTTGTTCTCAATTCCACCTCACATCTATTAATAATAATAATAGTTTTGATAAATTATAATCAGTTTTAATTTGTGATTGATGAAAGAACATATTAATTCTTAATATTAAATATTCTGTTTTAATCATTTCACGTTTGTATATTTATCAGATAAAAAGTGCACATCACTAAAGCATTTTTATTTATTAATAATTTATGAGAATTTTGCTTCTATATTACATTTCAATAAGTTATTTATTAATATGGATATATGTAGCTGGTATTTTAATAGTTTACATTTAATAGTTATAACAAAGTCACTTCAAACTAATAGCCTTCAAACTAATATTTACATATTATTGCAAAGAATATATTTGATTATATGAGGTAGCTTCATAAATTTGCTAGGATTAGCTTAATTTACAAAATTATTTCCTTAACTAGATTTTTACCAGTTTCTATATTCATAAAGTTTTTGAAAATATCTCTGCAGCTAATTTCACTTTGCAATGATGATGATGATGCTTGTATTGTTTCCTTCTAGGTAAGTTTCATTCTGGAAAATAAAAAAAAAATGGTGTTGTCAAGTAAGGAGGTATGATTAATGCAATGACATTATTCCATTAATGTATTAAAGAAGACATTCTTATTTTATAATTCATTATAAATATCATTATTCTTGAAAAGAACAATATATCTTCATCAAAAAATACCTTTTTGATCAGCATAGATTTGCTGGCAACATTTTTGGAATAGTATATCATTGGAATAACTCACAACTTTTGATTTTTCATCCCCACTCTATTGTATTGTTTATAAGCAATTTAAATTTCTTTGGTAGTGATTTTTATTAGATAAAATTTAATATTTTTTTCTTTTAAAAAATCAGTATTTAAAAAAAAATACGTGATTTCAGATTTACATCACAAAAATATACTATTGTTAGAGAGGAAAGAAGAATGTGATTCTGGCCATATTGTGATGTCATGAACACTTCCTTTGCCATTTTATGAAATAGTTATTTCTATTTCAAAAAGGCACTGATTACAGTGATTTCAAGGTAATATTATTAGGACTTTAAATGGAGTTCTTCTGTAGAATCTTATTATTAGTGTACTTAATATATCTTGCCTTAAGCTATAAAGCTTCAGTATATTAAAATAAATGTATTTATTGATTTATTTAATTATTTACAGGGTCTGGAAGTGTACTGTAGAGAGGACTGTGAAGTTAAATATTTATATCTCGTCCTGAACACTCAAATTGAAAGAAATAAATTATATTATGAGATAATGAATCAACCTTCTCTAGAATTAGATGAATCTAATCAAGAGAAAATAACACTTCTATGGCAGAATGGTGTTCTATCTAATTATGATTACCTACTATATTTAAACAGGTATAATATTTTTAATAGTTTTATTTTCATTGTATTGTCACATTTTTGGTAATTTATCAGCTCATCCCAGTTTTTCATTTCATACCTTTATTATAGTTTTCTTTATTTTAAATAAATTTGTAAATTTGCACAGAAATGTTTTTTTTAATTTTTATTTAATTTTTTTTTTTTATTTAAATGATCTTATAATTATTTAAATTTATATTGGACATCTTTTTTCATATTGGTTTCTGTGACTAATTGATATCATTATAAGTTTATACTTTGAATGAATTATGGATTACTCAATTTTCTTGTTAAAATTTTTTTTTTTAGTATTTGAAATTTAAAACATTAGGGATCATTCCCAACTCTTGCATCATTGTTCATAAAGTGATTTTTAATAGCTTTTAATGATCTTTTATGATTGTATATATCATGTAGATTTTTTCTGTTTGTAATCTCTGTAGTATAAGAAGCAAAAAACAATGAAGCACTGTTATGATCAGTATAATACAGTAGTTCAGTCATTTATTATCATCAAAAGGTACAATCAACAATCAACATTTTTTTCAAATGTAAATGTTTTTTATAGAATAAACATCTCTTTTGTTCTTCCAGTTTCTGAAAAAGACAATGTGTTTTTTTTTATTTATATTTGATGAATCAATATACAAGCCTAGTATATTACTAATGATTATTTATTAAGTGCAAACTAAAAATCACTTTTACTTCATTCAATTAAATTTGAACTTAAAAGAGTAATGAAAAATACATACTACTAGGTCACAAATGACTTGAATGGTGTCATTAATCCTGGTCTGCAAATGATGTTCATGATTTTTGTTCTCCACTGTATCATGGCTACTTCAAATTTTTTTGGCTCAATCAAACATTTTAATTTTTGACAGGATAGCATCTTTGAACTATGCCAAAATTTTAGAGGATCTTTTTTTTTTTTTTGTTTTTTTTGTTTAACCTTCGGAACCACTATTGAGGTATATCTTCAGAGAATGAGATGAATGAATTATGTCGTGTGTGAAAAATGCCATGCCTGACCGGGATTTGAACCCGGGACCTCCAGATGAAAGACCTTTATACCACTCACCCAATGGAGGCTGGCTTTAAGAGGAACTGACAACTTCATTTGTAAGAAATCAGATAATAATTTGTTGTGCAGTGGACCTGCTGTTCAGACATTCTATTACTGATATGGGAAACTGACCGACAGGCATGGCTGGATAGTTACCCTCCCACATATATCCATCTACCTATCTTCACCACATTCACTAATCTTCCTCAGTCCATACAGCAAAATTCCAGTTTATATTTGAATGACCCTTGAACAGTTACTACATTTATATTTAAGTTTAGAGTCCTTGATAAAAAATATTTCAGTGCATTTTTACTATTCATTGTGGTGGCATAAATTCAGCAATCCCTGCATAATACAGTCGAAGAAATCCTACCCTTGTCTCTTCATATTCTCACACCACAAAAACTCATATAAATAACTGTCAAGCATCTTACAATGAGCCTCCTATTCTCATTTAGTGTTACGCCATGCCAATTATATGTTTTGCATTGATGTCAGCATAAATAAAATTATACAATGGTTCGGTGTCAAATGATGAGTCCTTTTGGTCAAGTGGTGCATAACTTTCCAGAAATCAGAAATTATGGTAGAACCTTAGTGAATCTGCTCGCAAATAATACCACACAAAGTTGCCCCTCTATGGTCAAGCACCATGGCCATAAAAAAGGTCTCATGGCAAATACTCCTGAAGATCCATTGTTGTTGGTAAACTTGTCCATTGTTATACTTCCTCCTTTAAAGTATACTCTCTTCAATCTCCATTGTTAAAGTAGCGCACACAATTTTTTATTCAATATATTAACTATCTGAAAAACACTAACCACTCACAAATAACAACTTCAGTCAAGCACAGTATTATCTCCGATTCCCATTCACAAAATGAAACAGAACTAACATCATGACTCTACCAATATATAAATTTTTGCTGGCCTTCAAGGCGCGAGTGGTAGTGTCTCGGCCTTTCATCCCGGAGGTCCCGGGTTCGAATCCCGGTAAGGCATGGCATTTTTCACACACACTACAAGTCATTCATCTCATTCTCTGATGATATACCTTAACAGTGATTCCGGAGGTAAAAAAAAAAAAAATATATATATATATATAAATTTAACAATTTTCACAAATGGAAGACGTGAATTAAACAACCAATTTATAAATCCATACCCTTCGAGATGCTTTAGAATTTTTTTACACCAACACTTAACTTCATTATGGAACCATTATTGTATTATCTATTTGTATGTAAAATGTCGGGCTATTGCAGAAACTTCATCTTGACAAATTTTGCACAAACGATTGTAATTTAACACCTATCATTAAACAACAAACACCCCAAACAAATACTACTAACTGAATAAACATTAAACTGATTACAAACTAGTAATGTACGAGGGTCATTTCATAAATAATGCACAAAAACTTTTTTTACTTACATTTTTTATTTTTACTAAAATATCTCTT
>JAAAKQ030128117.1:0-13585 GCA_010016005.3 Zanna intricata | reverse complement strand
CACACATTTCAGGAATGGTTGACCTTAGTCTATAAAAGCCTACACTTCATTTACATGTCATATCATCCTCATATCATTGAGTAGGGGAGAAGAGTCACTTCTTGTTCGATAGTTGAATATATTGCAATGTACACATTAGAGATAAAAAATAAATATGTTTTCCATAATACGATTTAATGAAACATTTAAAATTACGTTCATCAAAGATTTCGGGTAATAGAAATATTCTCATTTGTTCTGTTTTTTCCCAAACTTTGTTTAGTTTTTCTTTTTTTTAATTTAATTAGATTGTAGACAAATACAATGATTTAAATTTTTAATAAATTATAAATTGCATATTATACATATATTACACACTGCATAACATAACTACTAAAGAAACTCAAGAAATATTACACTGTACATGTGTTTTAAATATATAAATATATACTTATATACATGAAATTAAATGTTAAATCAAGTATTTCTCTGAATTCCAGTCATCATAAATGTTATTAAAATGTAATTCTTATTTATATATACCTGTATATAAACCTGTAAGTTTTAAGTATTTATGTGATATCATAAATCATTACTTATGATCTCAGTGGTTAATTTATAATATTACTCTTTATTGTTTAATTTTGAGCAGAATTATTTAAACAGTGATTGAATATATTTACTCTTTGTTACGTTAACGTAAAATACTTTTATTTTCATTTTAAATAATTTTCGATTTTGTTTTTTAGATTGATATTAGAATTTTCTAAGATAGTAAATTAATCGGATTACTACATCTGTTAAAAAAAAATTTAACTTGCGGAATATATTCAAGATTTTTTTTTTAAATTAATAATAATATATTGTCAGATTATAAATTACGTCCATGTACTGTTGAAATTTCATTCTAAGAAGATTATTGTTTTATTCTGGATATACATTTTTCATTGTAAAATATTGAAGGTCGTTAGTTTTTATAGAGATGATGGAGGAAGTCAGATATTTTAAATGGAAAATTTATTTTAATCTTCTTGATAAGTCCTTTCTAAAAATAATATATAATATGATTTGATTATTTCCTTCTGATTGTGTTGGTATCACTTTCTTAATGGTTTTCATCTTTCAATTTTTCTTACTGTCTGAGTGGCTGTGTTACTTTTATTAATGTTATAAAACAAATTTTATATCCTAATTTTTTGTTAAACCTTTATATCCGATATACATTATATATAATATACAGCAACATTAGGGACAATGGAAATTTTATAATTCTATATGCTTGCATCACATTACGTGGTCTTGATGTCGGTTCCATATTTTTTTTAAAGATATGTTTTGATTACTGTCACGTTCTATTTTATTAAATGTAATGAAATTTTTCATTTTTTTTTTTTCTTTTTTTTGTAATTTTTAAGAAGTGATATTTTTTATAACAAACAACAAACATAGTAACTTAATTCAATTTCTCTTCAATAGGTTTTTTCTTATACATATACATTTTTTTTAATTTTAGCTTAAACATTTTTAATCAATAAAAATTAACTTAAACAATTATTATTGTTTCTATCTGTGTTTCAATTAATTAATTTCCTGAAACCCACAGAGATATGCACAAACCTTGAGGTTATTTAGTAAATTAACCATCTAAAAAACAAAAGATACTGTAAATTGGCAACGACTGAGTAATATGTAAGTAATATGAAATCGTATATACTTCTATTTAGTTATTAATTTACTTTTATATATTTGTTTATAATTAATCTAGTAGTTAATGTTCTAATACGTAAATTTTCAGGTACTGGAACTGTTGATTTTGTATTAGCAAACCACAAGGAAATGGTTTACAGCCAAGGCGGCTGTCTGTATCATAGTTTTATGAAAAACGAAAATTTATTTCGATTTTTACATTAATAACAAGGAAAACTTATCCTGTCAAATATTTTGAATTAGACTATTAGTGACTACGGATATCGAAAAGCGAGGATCATTCCGTGTATCATTTCGTATTGTCTGATTTTTATAATTTAGGTTATATTTTTTATCGGCTATTAATTCTTTAATAAAATATCAATAAAAATAAAATTGCAGTAAAAAGTTAATGAATCAAACCAAATAATTTTAATATTCACAAAAACTTTTAATACATGAATACAACAAATTAACATATAATTGTAAAAAATCAAGGTAAAAAAATCCATTAAATAGTACAATTTTGATACACACACATATCCAAAGAGTTACAAAAACTCGGAAAACTCCAAATAGTTGGTTCTAATTGTCTTGTTAGGGAATCGTCTGCAGTCCAATGTTTTCGGAGTCATATGTTTTGGAGTCATATTTATACATATGGCTCTGGATCGCAATTACTCAAGTTTGGGTCAAGTTTGTCGTAAACAAATAGGTTACTGACTCGCAGTTGTTATTCAATATTGTAGGATACATTTAGGCAATAGCTTTTGATATCCTTTGTCAGACAACATTTAAATGACAATATTTTTCTTACGATATTTTAAAATGAATACTTAATTTAAAACTAAAACATAGGTCAGACTTTATAAGTTAAAACAAATTTTATGTGAAAGGACAATTTCTTTTTCTTAAAAAAAATTAGTACCGGAGCGTCACTTTCGCTACCAGTGCATCCCCACTTTTAATGAAGTTAATTTAACTGAAATTATTAGCGTGAAATCTCTTAAGTATATTTCTATTGTCATCGTATAAATTCTATTATTATATAATTGTTTTTAATTAGGTCTGTTAATAATTACTTAAAGAATTCTGTTCGAAGTTTTGTTGTTAGTTTAATATTTAACTGTAATAGAGGCTTTTAATATGAACGTGTCGATTCAGAATAGATTACTAGGATAACTAATTAAATAGTTACTAAACTAATTAAAAACTTCTCGCATTGTATTTGTTGAATAAAATAGTTTAATCATAACTTTGTATAAGTTTGTTTTACTGTACTTGTAAAATTTCAAAGTATTAAAATTTAATTATGCTAAATAGACAATATAACTGCTACTGTTCGTTTATAAAATTTAATTTTGAATATTTTTATTTATGTTTAATTCAAATATAAAGAAAGATAAAAATAAAATATATGGTTGAAACTAATATTTATTCTTCTGTGAATGAGATCCCCCTCCATTTGACTACTTCAGAATGATAATTCGTATGTTCTGAAAATGCTGACCTTATTTTAAAATAGTTCACCTTCTTTTCAAATCGATTTTAGTATGCATGTTTGAGCATGGAATTTTCTCTAAAGGTTCCGTTTCTTCTTTAAAAGAAAATTGGTTCTTTTAAATTCTAAAAAAAGAATCTATTCTATTCTCACTCTTTCTTTAGTATAGAATATATGTACGAGTATATCTTATCAAAGACGATCCGATCGAAAAATAGAAAACATAAAATTTATTCTTCAAACAGGATTGTGTTCACCTTTTACTTATGTAAAATGATCGTTTATCACAATATGATTGTTTATGCTACATAAGTTTATACTTTGAAAAATGACTAACATGACATAAACGTTTAATATTACTACTAAACCGGATAAAATATTCAAAAAATTAATGGAATGTTATGTACACGATCTGAACTACTTTTATTATTAAAAAATTAAAGTTTATCATCTGTTTCTTGTTTATTTATAAAAAGCTTGTTTTGTGACCTATGAAGAATAAAGGATTCAATTATGTATTTGTGTAAAGGTGTCATTTCATTTACTTGAAATTATGACTGTATAAACAAATAAACCAATTAATCTTGACCATTAATTATTATTAGTTGTTTGCCCTAACCCATTACATAATATAAATTTACTTTTAAAGGTAATAATAATAATAAGAGTAATAGAACTTTATAATTTTTAAAACATTTTAAAAAGTCAAGTAGTAATGCTTTTACTAGCTTTTCCGGTAATTTTCAGTAACTTAATGTGACTTCAAATCTATTTATTCTACGATAGTTATTTCAATAACGTTATAAAATATATTAGACCCATATCATTTATTTAATGCTCTAAACATAACAGTATAAATTTCCTTCTCAGTTTTCCTACTTATAATTAGATTTTGTGGAATAAGATAATTTCAGCAATTTTTCAGGGTTTTTTAACATCATTTGATTTTCTTAATTTAAAGCAAAGTTTTGGCGTAGTGTATATTTACTTCCCAAAATATATTTTGTGTATGCACCTTACAGGCCTTAATAATTGTAAACCAGTGCTGACTGTATATTTTCTCCATATTATAGATTCTGCAAGTAAAATTAAAATAAATTAGTTTTCATCACCAGTTACTGATAACTCATTTTCAGTTTATCATAAGATAACAAAAAAAAAAAAAATTAACAGGCTGCTGTTTTTCTTTTATTTTAAAGATATCTCTATAAATATTTTTTATTAATTTGGAATACACCTTTTTTTTTATTTCCTACACCCCTGGGCCGGACCTCCAATAAAGTATAGCTCAGCCCAGGGGCGTGTCCATGCCTGAAAGGCGAGCCTTCCCGCCTACCGGCTGTATGTTCAACATGGCAGCTTGGCCCGCCCCCGGTCTCGGTTCTTCTCCCTCTTATCCGCCTTACCTCTAACTTCTGTACAGGTGTCTCCAGACCAAAAATAATATCCAGAGTCCTGAACTTCCGCCGGGTCTCGGTCTTTACTCCCACTCTTTTTTTTTCTATCTTGGGCCAGTGAATTTACTACTCTCCAGTTACTTTTGGACTCAGTCATGAAATCTATTATGATATCCAGTGTTAACAGTAGCGTGCCATTTTTCACCCTGTCCTTATTCCACCTAAACAGTGGAAGAATACGTGTTCTGGATTATCGAAGAATAAAACTTTAAGTGGTGTTTGATAAAAGATAATTAATGAACAGCAAATGAACAAATAAAGCATTCAACAATTTCTATCTCAAGTCTCCGGTTGTTTTTTCTCATTTCGGAAAACGTAAGTAACCTTATAGACCAGGAGAAGTCAGAACTGAGATGCTAGTATATATATATAAATTCAGCTATACTTTTTATGTATGTATATATATATATATATATATATATATAAATGAAATTAAGACCTACTCAATCTTATTAATATCAAGGAGGCAGCCCAATTGCTGAGGATACCTGGGTTCGGGGCACACGCAAGAGTGTCCTTGGTTGGGGTACTTCCGAAGACGCATTGGGGCCCCTCGAGGGTTCAGAGGGTCGCGCACGGGGGAGAGAGCGGGGTGTGTGCGATGCACATCCCACTCTCGGTAGGGATAGAAGTTAGGGACGGAATGAGTAGCTCCTCTGAGGAGGGGAATTTCGGTTCTCCATAAGCGGAGGGTCGGGTGCCTCGAGGAATCAGGGGAGACCTCGATGTGGGGGGTTTTAAAGGACCCCATGACAGGAAGGGGGTGATAATCTGCTGCCATGACACTCCGTGTCGAATGAGTTATGCCTAACGGGGGTCTAGTTGCTCCGGCGGTGTGAAAAAAAATCTTATTAAAATATATCTGTGTGTGTGTGTGTGTGTGTGCGCGCGCGTGCGTGCGTGCGTTCGGGCGTGCGTTTGTGTGTAAATGTTTGTTTTACATTAGAAAAGCCAAAGATTGTAAACTAACCAATTTCAACTAATTTCTTGCTTAGTATTAATAATTATATTGTTATTGTATTTATAATTAGATTTTTAAAATCCATTATATTTATCTACGAACATGTAAGTGTATATGGTATGTGGAATTTTTTATATAGAATTATTCCATATAAAGTATAACATATATATATATATATATATAGAAATTCACTTCGTATTCAGTTGTATGAAAGAGTCTACGTGAAAATACCTAATTTGAAATTCAGTAGATATTTTCTTTTTTATTCAGAAATAGAACACGCTGCACAATTTAGAAGTTAGGAAGTTAAGAAGGACAGATTTAGTGTTAGATGTTTGAGTGAGTTGTGTGCATTAATAAAGTTGATTATGAAAACGATCACGTATACTTCAACCGTCCCATCATCATATTCTACATCATGTTAATGGTACTTTTGCTCATGTGCATGTATTATTATGTTTACATAAATTCTTATGTATTCGTATAATATAATAGTTTATAATTTGATATGAAATGTTTACTAGAAAGAAAAATCCGAAAAATCAACAGATGAACTTTCATAGTTACTGTAATACCAGCACAATTGTTATACCAGCACGTACCGATTACGGCAATAATTTCTCGCCTTAAGTGCTTAAGATATAAATTCTACTAAAGATACTGCTTACATCTTAATTGTTTATTTAACCTGATTAAATGTAATTAAATCTTTTAACTGATTAAAATTATATGCTTACTTGACTATATTACGTAACACTGTAATGCGATATTACAATGACACAAATGTGAGATTTAACCCCGCCGAGCTGATATAATTGTTAACTTGTCGTCGCAAATCGGTTGCTTAAAAGCTGATTTTCAAGGTCTAAGATTCTGAGGTTCAAATCCTAGTAAAAGTTATATTTTTATACGGATTTAAATACTAAACGGTGGGTACCAGCGTACTTTGGTGATTGGGATTCAATTAACCATACGTCTCAGGAATGGTCAGCCTGAGTCTGTACAAGACTACATCTCATTTATATGTCGTACTTATCATTTCCATTTCTTTGGGCCATGGAGGAGTTACTTGTTCTTCACTATTTGAACAGATTACAACATACGGTTAGAAAAATAAGAAAGATTGTTTTTTAAATGTGAGATGTAAAAATGAAAATGTAATAATGAAAAATTGTTCAGAATTTAGGCTTCACCAATACTATACTTCTTTTGTTTAAGTTTTCCTTGATCACTGATTAAACGAAACGAGCTTTTCTTAAAAACTAAAATTTTCTTAAAGTAAACATTATTATTAAATTTATTATTATTTTCATTCAAACTTATTAATACTAATAATTTCAGAACAAAATAAGATAATAATTTTTTTCCAGCTATTATTGTACAAGATAAAATTTTTTGACGGATTATAATTTTAATACTTGTGTTTTTTTTCATTTCTTCACTTTTGATTTTTTCTTTTGAGTCAAATAGAAAAACAAAAAACAAATTAGAGCCCAATTTTTGTATTTATAGGTCTTTTTGGCTGAAATTTGATATGGTGATTCGAATATACCGCTTACATTTTTTTATAACAAACGGACAACGAGATGGCGTAGTTTCTCTTTAAGTTTCTCAAAAGTACTTTTCCCTTTTAGTTTACAAAAACTAAAAAAAAAAAAACCATTTAATTGAAATAAAAAAAATTATTATTCAAAAATACTTTCTGTGTGAGTACATATAACAATAAACAACCAGACTTTTGACAAAAAAAAAATGGAAAGTGCTATTTTTGGATTGAAATATCACCTTGATTTGCCTTAGCATGATGCTGTACAACGATATATTTGGATCGATGACAACAGTAATTCAAAATCACTTTCTGTTTTTAGCTTGCCACGCGATGCACATTACTTTTTATATAGGATACTTCGTTTTTTTTTAAGAAACTTGCGATTCATCTGGGTTATCTATATCCGTTAACATAGTTTAACCGATGACATAGTTTTCCGTGATAAGTTAAGCCAAGAAAATTTTATAGCCATGTTATTAAATCATTTTCACGAACATTTTCCGGTATGTTTATATGTATATTTTATTCTTAACTCGGATACTCTTCCCTATTTGCGGGATTTATGTACAAAAATCTTTAATCTAATCTCAATATTACCGTAAAAACTTTCTTTGAAGCTTAATAAACTTTATTGATATTTACATGAAATTTAAAATTTTTTTCTCATCCATTTAATTGATAAAACTGAGAATTACTAAAGTTAACCTTTATTATAACCATATTATTATTTTCTTATTTATTTATATATATTCTTAACTGAAGAAAAATTTTTTTTTAAATCGTAAATTATTGCTTAAATTAATAAAAAGTTAAAAAAATAAATAATAATGAAATATCTGTTAACTAAAGTAGTCTGGATTAAGTAGTAAAATTATCTATTGCAACACTTATAACTATAATATTATCTTTTACGCGTATTTCAACAAACGAATAATCTAAAAAATATCATTTCAATTTATTTTCTGCCTCTATGATGATAAAGAAAAAAAATTTCTGTTAACACCTCGGTTAAATAATTGTTTTAAAAAAATGAAACCGTCATCAAGACCATGTAATTTAATGTACGTCTTCTTTCTTCTTTCTTTATCTGTTTAGCCTCCGGAACTACCGTAAGGTATTACTTCAAAGGATGAATGAGGATGATGTATATGAATGAGAATGAAGTGTAGTCTTGTATAATTTCAGGTTAACCACTCATGTACGTCTGTAAAATTTTAAGATTTCCATTTTCCCAACCGATGCTATAGGGACAAGCTGGAAAGATTTAAGACGAGACATTTCGATCTTTAATAATTTTATTAACGGTGCTACATATCTTGTTCAAAAACTCACATTACCTGCCTTACAGAAGACTATATAATATCATCTAAAGTGACGCATACGTATAGAATATTAAGATTCTCACTGTTCCTACCTATCCGCCGGACGGCAAAAAAAGTTTTTGTAAATTTTCATAACAATTTTTGTGTCTACAAAAGTTTTTTTAATATCATGGTATCACCAAACAGTATCTGCGTCGATTGCTACAAGATTTAATTCAATTGGATTAATAGAACAGAGGTTATGCGCGAACAAACATAAAAAAAAAAAACGGTACGGGTAATATATATAACCTCTATTTTTGAAGTCGGTTAAGAAGAAAAATTAACTAATTTTTGAAATTAATACATTTGCACCGTAAAAATTAAAAAAAAAATTAATCTTAAAAACATTTATGATTTTACGTGTGGCTCGAAAAATAAACTAACCAAAAACATCTAAAAATATGAATAATTTTAAAATCCATGATTTTTTTTTACTATATTACTGCAACCCAGTTTAAAATACGGTTTAAAATCGTTCCCAATCTGATAATATTTATTTAATTCTCTTATATAAAAAAATAAATTGTGTATTATAACAATAAAATTATTATTTTTAAGAGGAAGTTCAAGAATTGATGACCGGATTTGACGATCTGATAAAGACTCAATTCGAAAAATTACGAGAAAAGAAAGTGTTTTAATTAATAAGAGATAAGTTGAAATAGTAAAGAATTGGAAAAATACATGAAAATTTGTATTGTGTTGTTGTTTACAAAACACGTTTAAATGTTTAAATGTGTAATAATTTTAGGTATCGTAAAAGGAAATATGAAAACCCCCTGAAATAATATATTGCATTCAGTAGTTACTAATAAATAGTCTACTAGCCATTGCCACTATGTAACTGATCTACTTCATTTTTCTTTCTTTATATATGTAATTGAAATCTCCACAGCAGAAATAAAATTCGTGACCGTTACAAATTGTCACTACATTTCTGATGAAACAAATACAGTTGCAAAAACAATTCACATCGGGCAAAGAAATTTTATAACATCTTCATTTCTTCTGCCAAGTTCCAATAATTAAATTCTCAGCATCAGTGATTACTTTTTTATATCATGACGGCACGTTATTTTTGGCAAAAGCTTTTAAATTATGGAGTTTTGTTTTCACGAGTTTCATAAACTACCGATGTTTACCCAATCTGTGTTGAGATAGTGAATACAATCCATTGTTTCACAACACAACGGTGTACATTAATTAATTTTTTTCCTTTATATTGTATGTTTTAATTTATTACAGCCATACTGTTTGAGATAAAAAAATTACTATTCAAAAATGCTTTCTGTGAGAGTACATATAACAATAAACAACCAGAATTTTGGCAAAAAAATGGAAAAAGCTATTTTTTGGATTGAATATCACCTTGATTTGCCTTAGCATGATGGTGTACAACAATATATTTGGATCGATAATAACAGTAATTCAAAATCACTTTCTGTTTTTAGCTTGGCACGCGATGCACATTACTTTTTATATAGGATACTTCGTTTTTTTTAAGCAACTTGCGATTCATCTGGGTTATCTATAACCGTTAAGATTATGGTGCTTCTGGAAAATATGATAATGCTTATTTTTTTAAATTTATTTACATTCAATATAATTAATTTGAAGGAAAATTATTTAGCTCTGCTTTTCCTAAACATAAAAAAGGAAAATAATCGAATTTAATTCGAAAAATATTTGGTAATTTTTTTATTGTTTAGTTTTGTACATACGTATTTTTAAAAGAGTTCTTAATACGGAATCATATCAGATCATTACGCAGAGTGTATCATGATTCTTCCGGGACATTCATAACCTATTTTACTCATGAAAATAATGGAAAAAGTTTATATAAACATATGTCCTAAAATACTTATTTTATGAATTACGGCTAGTGAAAGATTTGGCTCAGATTTCAGCTACCTCAGTGAAATGAGATCGTACTGACATATTTAGAGCGTTAATTAAGGGACAAACTTAGTAATTTCTTATGGTTTTTGATCTGAAAAATTGAATATAATTAGGCTCAGAACCGTATCTGCAGTAGTTTGTTGACAAATCAAGGGGGAAATCCAACTGGGGTAAAAAACCCTTTTCTTTATGTTTGTCACACAATAACTTTGTTAAATGGATAATAAACACATAAAACTTTTAAACAAAAGTTGTAGAAAATTTAATTATGAACAAAACAGTATAAGTTGAATAAAACAAAGAAAAGTTACAAAAATTCATTTTTATTTTATTTCTGGTATAATCGTAAAAAAAATATAAAACAATACGATAAAATATTTGAATAATTGTAATTTGTTATTGTTTGGTAGCAGCTAGCGACGTCAATGAACATGAATAGCCGAAATGTAAATTATTTATATTATAATTATCTGTATTTTAATTAATACAGAGAGAATTCATTGTACCATGACTACATTAAATTAATTTTATAGTAGCTCTATCTCGTTAGAATTCAGTATTTTTTGCAGAAGTTAGTTAAGCTTGTATATATTTTAACACAGCATCTTTTTCTCCAAATATCGGTTTAAAATTTATTTATATAAACAAATACCAATTTCCTAATTGCATTCTAATTTAATTAATTAAAATTAGATAATAATAAAGAAATAAAAAATAGAATAGATTAGTACTGTAATTCTTTTGGTTTATTTTTTTTTCCTTTCAGTGACATTATAAGACTGAGTACAAAGTTTTAGTGGACAAGGAAGTAATTAATACCTCGAGGTTTTGTTTTTTCTAAAATTAAAAGCCACAGGTTGGGTCTCATTCTTTATAACTTTTTCACTACTAGCTATTACAATCATTTATACTTTCTTATAGAATTTCACTTCTAAAATATGTTAATTATTCACCTAAAATATTTTCTTTCGATTCCTCAAAAGAATTTACTTTTTGAGTTGAAAGCATTTTCGATCATCCATATCAGCGGTAAATACGATTGATATTAATTTATAAAATACGAATACAATGAAAAGTTGCGCAATTCAACATTTAGAAAAATAAAGTTGAATATAAGAAATTAAAAGAAAACTGGATAGATTAAAAAAAAGTCATCGATCAATATGTATGAAGATGATAAAGTAGACTCAATATGACAATACTTCAATACTCCGAATTAAGCAAATATAAATGAAGAAAGATGAATGCAAAAACTTTAGCTGCATTTAGAAGTAGTGTTAAATTATGGTACGTTTCAACATGGTTAAAACTGTTTTATGAACTACAATAATACTCACTACAATTTGTAATAAATAAAGCCACATTGAAGAATTACACAGCTCGGGTAATTGACATGGTTGTTGTCCACTCGAATGGGCCTCTCCATCCACCGGCAATATATTCGGCACGACAGGTTAGCCCACCGGCTCGGATCCTTCCTTCTTCCTGCTTCAAACCCCGGGATCGGGGGATCAGAGCCAACAAAGTCAACCCTAGACCTTACCCCAGAGGCCGGGACTCAGTCTTTATGCCCTTGCCTCTAATATGGTTCTCCCGACAGGAGACCGCGTCGGGACTCGATCTTTTGAAATCTTAGATACATAGGAAATACAGCACTTCAATACATACAATACATAAACAAGAACACAACAGGACATGACATAAGAAGTTTTAGATGCAGTAGAACAAGACATACAATAGGCACAGAAGGAGGTACATAGGAGATACAGACATAAATACATAAACAAAAACAGAAGCATAAACAAATTAATTAATACACAGGTAGATTTAGATGTAGTAGGCTGGACATAAGGTCAACAGATAGGTAGGTGTACACATGAAATAGACACATAGACGTAAGCATAGAACCAACAACAGCTCCGCAGAGGGCTGTCCCTCAACACCTCACCGCACTATCCTCTCAAACTTTACGTTGAAAAATAAATGAGATGTAGTCTGCCACTGCCCGGAATCCTTCCGTCCCAGATAGCATTCGGCCAATGATATTGTCTACCGTCAAGGTACCGTTGACCCTCTCACAGTCTCGGCGGGCGACTTCTCACGACCGACAGGTGAACACGACGTATACCGGGGTGTCTAGTTCACCCCGAAAAAAAAATCCCATCTTTGGCGATTGGTTTGTTGAAACTTAATCAAGATAATTAATCGAGAGGACTGTTTTTTCCTGTGATTTTTCTGTCAATTTAATCTTAAAAAAAAATAATCTATTTAATGAAAAAAAAAGAAGAAATACAAATACATTTTTCGTTCGTTATAAAATTATTACTGCCAATTCTTTTATGAATAGGATATTACTCAAATTTATGTCAGTATGAAATGAGTTTAATAAATTCTGACAGACTTCCTTATTAATTTTAATAATAAATATTTGCTCATCATTCTAAGTTCAACGTCTTTCAACCAACAGTTTCCCAGCTATTGTCCAAGTTATTGTTGTTCAAGTCATGAGTTTATTATTTATTTATTTTATAAAAAAAATATGGTCTGTTCATTTCCATGAATTGATTAAGAAAATGTACCATAATAATTTTTAAAAAATACATCGGGATTAATTGATATTTTTAAATAAAAATGGAATTAAATTTTCACTTTAGTCCAGATGATGTACAGAAACCTTCACAAAACCATAATGATAGATGTGCAGTTTTAATTGATTCATTTTACATTCTGTTTTGTTCAGATAAGAAGTATTTAGTAATATTTTGTTAACTAAAAACTGTAAATTTTATTCTTTGATCCAAATATTTAGGTTTGTGATGAAAATCAAATAAACTTTTTGTTGTTTGTTTTAAAATAAACATACTTGATTAAATATTCCATCAAATTCTACTGGCATTTGTTCTAATAAATAAAAATTAAATTATTTCCTAAATTAAACTAGTATTGTTTGAATAATGTTTTAATTTATTTGTTACAATATTATACTGAGTATTTTACGTTTATTTGTATATGTAGCTGGTAAAGTCTTGACGTTTTAACCTCAGGATAAGTTTGATTAAATTTGCGGTTAATCTAGTGAACCTGTTAAATACAGTTGCAACATTTGATGTAATACGCTAAAACAATTTATCGTATTTATTTATTAATTTGTTATTATATGCATAATTAATGAATAAAAGTATTTTTATT